>JAWPHD010007618.1:0-126544 GCA_037043455.1 Cyrtodaria siliqua
AGCATTGCACTAGATGTGTTAATGTCTGAGAGGGTGAATTCGATTTACTTGAGCTCTGTGGCTGGGATGGTTTGAACCTGTGACTCTCGTCACTCCGGTTGCGATTAACTCTTGGAGCTCTGTGACTAAATACGAAAAAGGGTCAGGGGTTCTTTCAGAATGCAGAAAGGTATACACTATTAGTTCTACCCAGTAAAAAGGTGGCTGTTCTGTCCCCCACCATGGATGATATCGATGATCATCATATATGGCCTAACATGTGCTAAAAATAATGTAATATCATTTAAACCACAAGCCAACAGATTTCACTGAACACCACCAGGTTCCATGCTGATTACGTTTATGATCCTCCTCTTGGACGGATGTTGCCAGCTATAAAAACAGCCAACTCCCATCAAAATCATTTCATGCTTAAACTACTGTTTTATTAAATGCCATATATAATGTTATGTATTTATTAGGCACATGTTTATATTTGCATTATTTATAAGTACAACACAAATTGGGCTAAATTTGGGTTAACTATACTAAAACCAAACAGCTAGACAATACCTTTAATATCTGCAATAATAAAAAATGAATAAATCAAAACAAATTTCATTCTGAACAAGACAACTATCTTGTCCATATACGACCTGTAAAATTACAGTGTACTGGGGGACTTGGAAATGTATGGAAAAAGAAACAAAAACTAGCAAATAAAACGAAATATTCGGAAAAAAATGTGGCGCGTTAGAACTTGGTTCGACTATACTTTGCTGTGAAATTAGAACTTCAGTAAATTTTTAGTTCATTTGCTCTTAGTACAAACATGTATACACTCTCCTATGGTGTAATCGGTAAACACGTACTACCCTTGCAGGGTAGACAAGACCAGGTTCAAATCCTGAGTGGGGAGTAAACAAATTGTTGAAAAAGAGCCGATTTAAGCACATTCTTCTTAGTATTTAAATTTTGCATGTAATTCAAATTTCAATTTAAACACTCAAAATATCATAAGTTACAATATGTCAGGGAAATGACCACTGAGGGCAATGAAGGATGAAAAATAATAGATTATATTACAATTGATGCTTCTTAAGCTTTTTGAATTCACATGAAATAAAATGAACCAACAAGCTTTAGTTTTGCTAACAAAAATGGATCATTTGAATATATTTTTATCATATATTTAATTTGCATTTAAAAGCTATTGTAAGACAATGGCCACATTTAGCAGTAAAAACCTTTCCCGAGGCCCTCTTCCTTCTTTAAGGCCGTTTCCCTCTTTTGTCTTGCTACAATAATGAGACTCTTATAAAATATTTTAACATATATTGTAAGGCACTGTGCCTATTAGTAAAAATATCTTCCCTGAGGCCCTTTTCATCTCTGTAAGGCCTTTAGTATATTATCCCTCTTTTGGTGCTGTAAAAATAGAAACTTAAGTTTTGTTATTTGCCTACAATATGATAGTAAATGGTCTTTTTTTATTAATTTTAAGCTGTTATAAGACAGTGGCCCAGTAGGTGGTTTTTAGTAACTAAAATCTTCCAATAAGGCCTCTTTCTATTAAGCACCTTCTTTGTCCCCTATTCTTCTCTTTTTCCTATGGCAACTTTCGACCATTCTACTAAATCTGGTAGCCAAACAGAGACTCATTAGAGCGGTTGATTATGGTTTAGAAGTTACGCTGCATAATTTTGTTCAAGGCAGACGGACGAACGTACAACCCCATACCATAATCGTCCCATTTCTCAAAACGGGTCGATAAGTCCCATTTCTCAACGTCGTATAATCTGTATTAACATGAAGCCCAACTATTACTACTTTTTAAAATGTCATTCTCACAAAGTAATAGGAATGAATGAATGAATGGTGTTTTACGCACGTGGACGTCACATATACATAGGTCAAATGTGCGCAAAACCGATGAAGAATGGAGAATGAAGTTAAAATGAATTTAAAACATTTAAGAACACGAATTCGCTACATATTATCTGGTTAATGGATTTTAATGAATCTGTAACTTGTAATAAATACTGAATGAACCCGTGTTCCAAGGTTTAAATTTGTGATTATTCCTTTTCACGAATACCTGTTTGTTTACTTTAAGCTAATTTAAGCCCCGAGTTAGCTAGTATGTCACTAGACTTTCTATAACTACATGCGTCCTCCGTGGGCTGTACTTATGTTCAACGACGTCTGCGTTGTAAACCTTCGCCTCTCACACGCTGCGGGTTTCGAATCCCACTGGAGCTCGACTTGTAAGTGAGAAGTGTCGATTCTAAGGATGGCGGGAGGTGTAACATTATACTGCTTCTACCCAGGAAAAGCGGGGCTGTCTGCATCCACCACAAAACATCGACCGGTCATATTAACACTCATACAAACAAACAAACTTTTGTACATGAACATCCCTATCGCACATTTCGTACACTGCTTCTCTCAGAATCTCATTATAATCAGACACCTTTATTTCGCTTCGGTACTCTACACTACATCTCGATGCGAAACTGCATGGGATTTGGTTTAATGAGGGTGTGCAGTGGTGATGTATAATTTGCGTTGATGTTTGTATTTACTATGCAGTGACGGTTTTATCACCGCTTTCATAGTAATAAACGTACTGATGTAGGCAAATCGCGGGGGTAGGAATAACTATTGCAACATTCGGATGATAACTTTGATTTTGAATGCAAATTTGTTTGGCGGTTTTGAGCGGGATCTAGGCGCGATGATGGTAACCAATATTGGAAACCTGCGAATACATCGAGTAATGCTGCGAAGCGCTTACGACGAGATTGTTGCGAAATGGCTTAGATTTATACGCACGAGCGGGATCCGACCGAAAAATGACGGATTGGCCCGAGCGTTGATCCCGAAAGAATGATCGTGAACCATCGAGTTTCACGCCAGCAGGAGTATAGAAGTCGACATTCAAGGACACTATGCATCGAAAACAAACAACAATTACACGGATAAGTTTAAGGGCTAGTGTATACGAGCATAACAAACATACAATTGGCTGACAATAGGTCTCATTCATTACTCACCTCTCCTTAATGTCGTGGTATATCAATTATTCTCTTATATCTTCAAGCATGTAAAACCAACAAAAAATCTTAGATAATAGGCGTATGTTATCAGGCAGATAATAAACACAGACTTTTTCAAAGGAACATGTTTTGTCTGATCCAATGTCCAGCCTGTTAGAAGAGAAAGGTCCCCCAGGTACAGGGAACCAAGTGATGAGGAGAATATCTTCTGAAAGATGACTAAACACATTCTTTAAAACAAAGGTAAAAACAAATATTCCACAAACAGTATGATATGTAGCTACAGCATGTAGATAACTATACTAATATAAGTAAAGTAGATAAAAATAGTTTATTAAAAAAATATAATAAGAATAATAAAAATTAAAACCTATTCCTTTGAAAACATAATTATAATCATGTAAACTAGTTCTCGACTGTATTGAAAAAAGTATATAAATATACTGTATGTACAAATATATATAATATATTACCAACATAGTGAAGAGTGGGTGGGAGGGGAGGGGCACACACAAATTGAATTGGGTTTTACGGCGCACAACACAAGAAAGTTATATGGCGGCCAAAATGGGATGAACATGCCAGGTCTCATCCTCCATTTACATCTAGTGATGAAATATGGAGAAGTGGGCATAGAACCTTCTAACCTGCAGAACTGCAGAGTTGCTGCAAATTCTATTGTAGACACTCCATTTACGATGGAGCCACGTTTCCACTTTTACATATGCGGTGTCAGAAGATCTTGAATGAGCATGATAAAAAGATGACAAAATGACATGAAGGAGGATGGGCTGGGTGGTGAGTGTGTGTGTGTGGGCGGGGGTGGGGGTTGGGGGTGGGTTGGGGTTGTTGTCCTACCCCTCTGCCTCTAACGGGATTTGCAGTGGTTGGTAATCTGCCTGAATACTAATCATCAAGTGATCAGAACAATAGCCCGCACCAGTAAATATACAACAAGAAACGCTCCAAAACGAAATAACCAATTACACGTAACACGAGAAAAACTAACCGAGCGCAACACGAATGACGGCATTATGACTTACATGCTGTTCCGATACCATATAATGTCATGCATTTTAATGGTCAGTCTCGAACAAGGCCTCAGGGTGTTTTCAGCCATGGTCACACAACTCACTCTGACACTACTGTCATCCAAAAAAACAGGACAGTGTAAAGAAAGAAATCCCCGCGCTTTGATTTCAACATATTTTATTGCATTTTTGTTTACAAAGTATATAATTGGGTCAGGCCACAAGTTCTTACAACATTAATCACGACCCTTCCCAAATCATGTTTGGACTTTTCATGCGTTTGCTTTTCATGCGTTTGTTTGATGTATAACTCAAGGGTAGGAACGTACGTCACGGACACCTGCAATTCTGATAGCACGTACACGTGCCAACGCTCGATTCGGTGAGTAAAACCTTCTTTTTTTCTATGAATTCAATGATATTTGTAAAATTGAACTAGTGCAGAGGAGGAAGCCTGCTCTCAATTATATGTAAACGCATGTGCCTTTCCAAAAGCATTTACGGTTAAGTCCTGAAAACGCGACAGTCAATTTGAATTCTGATAGTACGTACACACAAACACTTGACATTTGAAAACTTGTTAAATTTGGTCTTATTTCAACTTTTCTAAGTGAAAAGAAGCTGAACCGAAGATTTGTTACTCCAAGCCGTTTTAGATATGCTATGTTATATTCCTACGCTTGTAACTTGGTGGGTCATAATTATTTCATTAGTAGATAATTTATTTATGTGTATGATATTGTCTTTTTGACTATCATTCAAAACATGTCGGCGTCATTCAAAATAAGTTCAATATCATACTAATATCAACAAGAATGACCCTCGCGGTACGTAACGCATGGTAATGTTTAATCAGTATGATACAGTAACATACTCAATAATTTCAGTATCATTCTAAATCATTTCAGTATCATACTAACTTATTTTTTCATACTAAATATTACAGTATCATACTAAATAATGTGAGTATCATTCTTAATAATTTCAGTATCATACTAAACTCTTCAGTATCGTAGTAAATAATTTTAGTATCATGTTAAATAACTATTCAGTATCATTCTAAATAATTTGAGTATCATACTAAATAACATACAAACTACTAAATATCACACACACAATTTCAGTATCATATTAAATATTGTCAGTACCATTCTAACAATTTTAGTATCATTCTCAATAATTTCAGTATCATACTAACCTATTCAGTATCATACTAACCTATTCAGTATCATACTAAATAATGTCATGTAGTAGCAAGGTTTTACGCAAGCGCAAAGTAGCTGCCGAGAGAAAATAGCATATATCTGGGTAAGAACTGGAAACACAAATTTAACATAATAATAGATCAAGTCACGGGTGTTAAAATAATATTGAAGGAAAAATGTTGTCATGGAGATATAAACACGCCAGGGCCGTTTTTTCTTACCAGACACATTCTTCCCGACTTTTACCATCAGTTCTTCCTACCAAACATTTTGATCAAAGTGGGCGACCTCGCTTCTCTCTGTTCAAATACCTTATATGTCATACATGTTGATTACAATTCACCCTTGTAACATGACGTGCTAGAAGTACACATCAGCACAGAAATACAATTGTTCACATGTAAGGGATACGTGTGCGTGTACATTACAGCAATATGTACTGTTCACTGCTACCATGTGTAATTATAAGATTGCGTTATCAAAGTGAAAAATGTAAAGGATCTGTTCATTGCTACCCTACTATGTGCAATTATGAAAACCATATAAGAGTCAGGTTGAAGGAACGTGTTTGGACCTAAAAAAATAAATCTGAAAAAAAATCCCAAAATACCTACCCCATGTAAGAGACTATGGGTAGGAATTTTGGGTAGGATTGTTTTTGGAGAGCTATTGGGATGATGTGTTTTCCGTCGTCCGTCCGTCGTCGGTCCGTTAACTTTTGCCTTGCGAACACTCGAGCCCCTTCAATTTTCATGCGATCTTAACCAAATTTGGCCAAAGTGTTTATATTAATGAGAGCTCGGATAGTTCGAAAACCGGCTAAATCGGAATAGTAACACCAGAGTTGTTGCCTTTGAATCAACGAAAAATGCAATAATTTTCCTTGTGAACACTCAAGCCCCTTCATTTTTCATGCGATCTTAACCAAACTCGGCCAAAGTCTTTATATCAATGTGAGCTCGAAGGATTTTGAAAACCGGCTAGATCGGATTAGTAACACCAGAGTTATTACCCTTGAATTAACGAAAAACGCAATATTTTGCCTTGTGAACTCTCTAGCCCCTTCGTTGTTCATGCGAGCTTAACCAAACTTGGCCATAGTCTTTATATCAATGAGAGCTCGAATGAGTTTGAGAACCGGCTAGAACCAGAGGTATGCCCCTTGTTTTGCCTTGTGAACACTCTAGCACTTTTATTTATTATTTGATCTTTACTAACCTTGCAAAAATTGTTAATAGCAATGAAATCTTGGACGAGTTCGAAAACTAGCCTGATCGGACTATTTATGCCAGAGTTATGGCCCTTGTTTTTGTTAAAAAATGACATTTTCTGCTTTCTGAACACTCTCGCACCAACATTTATTATTTGATCTTTACCAAACTTGTTGTTTGAAACTTGTTAGTAACGACAGAGTTATGAAAAATGCTATATTGTATTTTCCTTTGTTAAATCTGTAGCTACTTCATTTTTTGTCTGATCTTTACCAAATTCTGATCTTTACCAAATTTGTTTAGAAAGTTAATATATAGCCCCGTTTTAGCAAGTGGAGCGTCCACAGGCTCTCTTGGGCCTCTTGTTTGATATGTCTAGACAAAAAAAAAAATAGATTTTTTAAAATCTTTTTTTAGGTTCAAACACGTTCTTTCAACATGTGTATCGTACTAGACAATTCAGTATCATACTAAATAATCAAAGTTTTACGCAAGCGTAAAAAACTGCCGATAAGTAAATAAACATAAACAGGACTGTTGGCCTGTGAACTGATAGGAATGCAAACAGTTGTTTTTGTTGTACTTTGAAATAATTATTAAAACAATTATAAAAGTTATCAAGCTGAAATAAGTATTGTTATTTTAAATTATCAAAAGCAATAACTAAACAATGAATGCGTCAATATTGTTTATTTTGAAACCTGACCAAGGTTTTATTGATATAACCCTTCAAATGAAAATCGATACAAATTAGAAATCATTTTTTAAAGTGACTGGACAAGGTGAAACTGCTTTTTTATTAAATAAAAAGGGGCCTTAATTTTGTTAAAATAAAAGCAAAGACTTGTGACACCTGGCTCTTTGTTATGGTCTTATAATGAATAATGCATTCGTGAAGATGTAGATTGCGAGTTCCACGATTATATACACAATTTAACCAAGGTTAAAGTTTTTCTAAGTATTAAAGGGGCCATCATTTTTTTTACAATAAAAGCAAACGTTACAGAACATGGCTCTGTGGTGTTGTCTTATGATGTACAATGCATGTGTGAAGTTTCATTCCATTACCTAAAGTAGTTTGTGAGATGCAAGTTTACATAATAACTTCAACCAAGCTTAGATGTATGCAACATTAAACCAACCTTACATACATTGTACAAACCATAACCAAGTTTCCGAAGTATACAAGGGGGCATCTGTTTTAAAAAAAACAAGGCAAGAGTTACAGAACCTGGCTCTGTGGTGTTGTCTTATGATGCAGAATGCATCTGTGAAGTTTCAAACCATTATGTAAATTAGTTTGTGAGATGCAAGCTTACATGCAAAATTTAACCAACAATACAACCTTAAACCAAGCTTATATACAATGTACAAACTTTAACCAATTTATCGAAGTATAAAAAGGGCCATACGTTTGTTAAAACAAAATCAAGAGTTATGGAAACTGGATTTGAGGTGTTTTCTAACGATGCCAAATGCATGTGTGAAGTTCCAATGCATTATGTAAGTAATTTGCGAGTTCCAAGGTTTCATACAAACTTTAACTCGGATGCAGACAACACTGACAACGATCAGGAATACAGGAATATCGCATTATGAATAAAAACGATTCAACACTGAACTTTCTCGTTATATATTCGTGGATGCATGGGTATTATTCCATGAAAATACAGATTTGCACTTATTCCATTCCTATACTTGCGGTTTCATTCAGTTTCAATGACACTTTCATTATGCTCCGTAAAAAATTCCGGACGTAAAAGATCCAGGAAATATTGCACATGCTACACTTTAGTAGACTTATCAAGGTAAACGTCATTCGGTAACCTTTTAACACCCCCGGTATCAGGATAAAACCACGTCGGAGCGATACGACGACCGCGGATCACCCGCCAGTGAAAATATGTCTCAGTTGAGTCTAAAAAGTCTTTGTTATGGACATGTAAACGTGTTTCCATTCGGGATTTTTAGCACTATTCTTTTGGCAGTAATTATATAGGAAATAAATTTGGTGTTCAGAAAGTGATGCAGTCGGTATTGAAACATCATTTCAGTTGTACCGCAGCACTGTATCTCGATAGTTCGAGTCTTATTTCTTCCGAAAAAGATGTTGATCAGCATGTTTTTGTATTTAACTAGCAAGACAAGTGTATAACAAACAGGCATTTGAAAGTTTAAGCCACGTAGAGCTTGTAAAAATAGCAAACCGGAGGAAAATGTGGGAAGGGTGTAAGGAACAATGGATACGACTTACGACGGGTTATGATACGACCACGCTCGGAGCACAAAACACAAATGATACGACGAACTCGGAGTATAATATTCACTTATTTAAGCTCTTATATGAAATTAAAAGTATTTGATAGAATTTCTGGGATGACGAGTTGTCCGTCGTCCGTCCGTCCGTTCGCCCGTTCGCCGGTCGTTAACTTTGCTTTCTTAACATGACAGAGACTTCGTATTTAATCCTATCTTTATCAAGCTTTGTCGGTTATATCTCTCAATGAAAGTGCGTTTGAAACTGGTCTCTCACCGCTGCGGGTTCGAATCTCACTGAGAGCTTGACTTGTAATGATGATTTTTGAGGATGGCTAGGTACATAGTTCTAGTACTACATAACCCAGGACATAATTTAACCGACCGACCGACCGATCAACCAACCAACCATCTGGCACAGAAATCAGGAACATAATATATGCCAACACCAACAGAACCTTTAGCATTGAATTTTCAATTAGTGCACGTGCATCTCATCAACAGAGTATATCAACCTAGTAGTAACTCGCATACTGTTACAGTCCGCAATGTGCAAAACGTATTGTTATTTTCGTTACATTATTTACATATTTCCTTTTTTAAGTGATGAATTTCGACGCGTATTCTCACAATTAAAAACGAATGTGAAAGGGGGTGCGAAAGAATTGGAAAACGAATGTTAGAAAAAATACACTAGACTTTTCGGGGGTAGGGGAGGGGCCCGCTACTACCACCCAACCACTTCATTTCCCTTTCAAAAACCTGGCTAAGGGCTTGTTCAAAAAGGCATATAACATTATATGTTTGCAACACGTTTTATAGAAATACAGCACAACATTCATTACCATTATGTGTCAAATATCAACAGTGCTGCCGCCATCGTACCGTTTCACTTTGCACATAATGAAATCAGTTTCTGTCGAACGGATTGTGTTTGCATTGCACCGACTTTGTTTTCGTCCGATTATTTTACTTATCACTAGACTAAATGTGTTTGCGTTTAACTGATTCATATTGCATCATACTGATTTACTTTGCTGTGTATCACCTCATATTTTTCGATGAATCGTTTAAGGACTTGTATTTTATTTTATTGCATTAGTTTTTTTGTCAAATGGTTTGTCATTGCACTGAATGATTTCTATTTGCGTCGTATGGTTTGAAATTTTACACCGTATCATTTCACTTCGAACCGTATTAATTCACTTTGTAACGAATGAACAGAGGTTACACGTCGCATAGCATCAATATGTACGTCATCAAATGACTTCATGCCTGTCATTGAATGGTTTGTAAATGTCCACATTTTGACGGTTATAGCTTCCCATACGATCTCATTGTGAAAATTCCCATGAGGTAACAACAATATGTTTATTTCAAATAAATTATTTTGATGAAAATTAAATGTTAAAACCTATTGTTTTGTTCTAATTCTTCGTTTTTGTATTAAAATGCGTATGCAATAAAAGATTATTAGATGTGTATTGGGAGTATATGCACACGTTCTTTTGCGCGTAAATATCGCAATATTAATACGAAAAATAACTCGTTCATATATCCCAATACAAATCTAATAACATATTATAAAATATATACTGTGTTAGTAATGAACTGTTTGTCCGATCATTGACCATTTCAGTTTAGTTTTAGAACTTATTATATCTAAAAGCGAGCACTATCAGCTATCATATGCGTAGGAACGTTTCAATTATTGGGGATGGACTCTGTGTGTGTGTGTGTGTGCGCGCGTTCGTGCGTGCGTTCGTACGTGTCTGTGTGTGTGTGTTGGGGGGTGGGGGTGGGGGTCAAATTAAAAACAAAAAATTGACAAGCCAAAAAAACCACAACAAAGCATGTTTCAAATATGGGAGTGAGGGGTTGGGAGTGGGTGGTGGCACTTTTCGGAAAGTTAGCCATTTTCCCCCACAAATTATTAGGTGGGGGAGGTCGGGGCGGGGCAAAGCATAATCCGCCTCCACTCTGAACATTGGTAGTGGTGGGGGTGCCCCACTTACCCACCACCGGCTACTACGCCTATGCAATGTAACAATAAAAATGAAACCATATAATATCATTGTTCGTTTTATCCGAACTCCGATTTCATCCGTATCACTTTTTTTTATCCGCCGTCAACCGTACCCTAAAATTGTGACACCACCCATAGATCACGCAATACTTTATTCATACTCGGGTGTTTTAATGCATGCAAAATATGTTGTTATCTAGAGGGAGGATTGGTGCTTGTAAATCCGTTAAAATATGTATTAAAAATCACTAATAAACAAAGAAAGAAACAGTTTTCTGTAATTTAGAAGGAGTACTTAACAGACTTTCGCATTATAAGGCTGATTTTATAACTAACAATATACCAAACTCCATATATATTTTTATTTTTTAAGAGTGTTAATATTAACAAACAAATATCGCTCCAAACAAATATCGCTCAAAAGTCCGATTGGAAAATACGTTTACGTGTCCACAAACATTACTTTTTAGACACAACTAGGAGATATTTTCACTGGCGGGTGATCCGCGTTCGTCGTATCACTCCGACGTGGTTTTATTCTGATACCGAAAATATGTGTTTATACCAGTCAAGCTTTTTAGACTATAGTTCACTAGGAATTGAAGTGCATCTAAAATGGAGCAGAGGGCAATTTTAGCAGCCTGTCGAGAAGGAAAGGGTCATTTGAAGGCCCCCTGTTTTTTGTGCAAAGAGACAGAAGATCATAATCCAATTTCTTTTGGAAAATGGCCCCCACCATAGGCTGTCCAAGTTCACTGGGAATACTTTGTCCAAATTACGGGGCCTTTTACTGAAAGAAGGGACCAGTTTCGTTTATACATGTCCCTTTAATTTTAAAGCTTGGCCCTTTATTTATATGGCCCCTTTAAACATGGCCCTTTGCAGGTTGGTTCCTTGCTCTATTCCGTTTGACCGTCCGTTGTAATGCATGCATATCGTCAGCTACATCATTCTCAGTCCTTCGGCAGCTGAATAATCAGGTCACAATAACATTCCATAATGCAATAAGCCAATCAGAATTTTAGCGCGCCGAAAATTACGTCTTTGTCACGTGGAATAATGCCTGCCTGCCGAACTATAAGACGGTCCCAACGGGATATTTAGAGAAAAGAATAATGAGGGTAATGGAGACACATACGTGCGAATATCGCGGTTATATTAACAAATCTACACTCTGTATCATTCATTGACATAACACAACGTCACAATGACGTTCTATTATATTACATATACAGTCGAACCTCGATAGCTCGAAGTCAGCGGGACCATAGGGATATGTTCGAGCTATCGGTGGTATCGAGGCATCGAGGTAACGGTAAAAACCAAAATATCTATCCGAATTTGTGTACCACCCGAAATAGTGTTACTTGTGTACGTGATGTATCGTTCTCAGTATGTTTTTTTATGTTCATGCATGTTTGTTTAAACCTCATAACGGATATATAACATGTAATTATTACACTGAAAATACAAGAAAAACTGCAATAATGTGTTTGTTTTATCATTTATTTAAAGAAATATCACACTAATAGATTTTACAATACATTCCGGAAGTCCGAATAATAAGAACAAGGTAAGACTGGTTTCCGTACATTATTTAATTAGAAAATCAACCGTGTTTAATTTATCGTAATTAACAGTAAACGAAGTTCACTAAACATAAGTTGTATCTGTCTATTATCGCTTTTCAATCATAAATGTTCGCACCTTTAACAATCAACTTTATTTGTTTTCGCACTATGATGGAACTTGCTACAAACAAATACAAATGCGTCGATTACAATTAATATGGCCGACGTCGCATGGCAACGGATCATCACCTTCGATTAAGCGAGGTTTAAATTCACACAAAAATGGATCTTCGGACCGTAAAAAGTATTCGAGCGAGCCGGGGTATTCGAGAAATAATATTGGAATAATCGAGGTTAAATTACATTGAATTATATAGGAGTTGTGTCGGGACCGGAAAATGTGTTTGAATTACCGATGGTATTCGAATCACCGGTGTTCGAGCTATCGAGGTTCGACTGTAGTATATATAATATCTTAAATACTGAATTTATTAAACTCATTGGATAAAATGAGGCACAGCCTCGCATCACATCATGTTTATCCAACGAGTTTAATGCATTCAATATTAAATATGTATTAAACAAGTTGGAATAAATGATATGATGCGAGACTGTGTCAAGCATCACATTACTGTTATCTAACGAGTTTAATAAATTCAACATTAAATAGGCACGAATGTGAGATTCTATTTATCACATAACTCAAAATAAAGTCTCATAAAGAACATTTATTACTTTAGCTGCCTGTATATAAAGTTGTTGTCTGACGGTGTCGTACGTTGACTTGGCCTGTCTCCCAGCAACCGCAGTACCTCGTGTTACGAGTAAAATGTAACAAGAAAGGAAGCAAAACCAGACTCACTAAATCATAATAAACACATTTATTTACATAAAATATTCACTTACAGAATACACAAATCCAGTTGAATTAAGTCCAAATAAAATTATCCAGTGTTCTTTTAATTCACATTATCACGTGTCTCTTTAATCCAAAGGAGTAAATGTCTCTTTCATCCAAATGTTAATTGTCCGTAGTCTAATTTAATTTCCAGTATTTTCGATTTAGTCGAAATATACAATTTCATTGTTATAATTAATGAGCACAATAATAAGTAAATCCTCTCAATAATATATTTTATAAAGCATCCAAATCTAAATAAACTTTAATAAAGAATACTGAAACTGATCTAAATAGAACTACCATAGTTTGTTTATATACTGTTACTGTTACTGAAGGCTTCCCCACTAAAACCGTCCAATAAAAATAGTCCAAATTGCATCATAAATGAATTTGCATAAACTATTCCAATGAAAACAGTCAACATCATCATAAATGAATTTGCATAAATAATTTGCATACCAGATATACACGTTTACATCTATACTAATAGTAGTTTTAACTTTCTTCAATGCCAAATCAATAATAAACATACAACAATGCATGTGCACAATAAGACACAGGTAACACTTGACAAATTGTGTAATCCGATGCCTTAAACGTTCACGTAAATCAACGAGACAATTGCGATGCACGCCGAGCTGAACGGAAAATGCCCAACGATGACTCGGCCTTCATTTGCAGATTTAGTATATTAGTGTTATATTATAAATATATCATGACTTTATATCAAGATCTAACATGGTTTATTAAAATACTCAATGCTGATTCGTTATTGGAGAAGTTTTAAAATGTGTATACAATACCTCTGACGTCAGGTACGTTAACCGTTAATACTTCATTTTCAACGCCAGAAAAACATCATTTTAAACGTCAGATGCAAAACAACAATGAAATGGAATGCGTTTTTTAGCGACTCTACGTTCCAACAACACATTTAAAAAGGTTGAAGCTGCATATTTTTCTCGTTTGGTGTTGCGAGATGGGCATAACATGTAAGTTGTGAGAATTCGTTTGTATTTTGTTCAATCTGTCGACAAAATGCGTATCATGGTACATAAAACGCCATGTCAGATAAGAAATAAAATATTTCCAGCGGGTTTATATTGTGCGAGATCAAAACCTGGTGTTTGAGACTTGAAACGCATCGAAACCGCGGGCCGGCGTCCCTTGGTATCGATGGATTTCAAGTCCCGCACACCAGGTATTGATCTGGGACAATATAACCCGCTGGAAATATTTTATTTCTTATCTGACATGAAGTTTTATTTCCAAATTACGTGATCGATTTAGAATCGAGTGCGTCTATCTGTCAATTTCAAAACCGATTTTGAAAACCAAACTCGCTGACAATTTTTATTAATTTTTCAACACATTTGAGGCTATATATGACGGTCGATTTGTGTGTGGTGCAGGCCGACCAGCCACTTGTTCCTGGGTAGAACCACTACTGTATACCTCCCACTATCCTTAAGAGTCGTAACTTTCTCACTTACAAGGCGAGCTCCCAGTGGGATTCGAATCCGCAGCGGTGAGAGGCGAAATGGTTTCAAACGCAGCATATTTATTATCCCGACGACGGAGGCAATTAGAAGGTGGAGAAACACAACAGCGAAAATAGTGATTATAAGACATACGATAGGTGTATGTATATGTGTATGTATATGTGTATGCATATATATGCAAACATATGTATCTGTATGTGTGTTGTATCTGTGTATCCTATTGTCATCATCATGAAACGGGACAGTGTAAATAGAAGAAATTCTCGCCATATTATATCCTCTAACAAACTAGTCAGCATTTTAATTGCTTCCAAAGATCCCCTTATCAGTCCGTATTGATACTCGGAACCAAGACATGCTCACCTTGCGTTGATATAGCGTGTATACGTGCAAGATGTATCACAAGACATGCTCACATTGCGTTGATATAGTGTGTATACGTACAAGATGTATCACAAGACATGCTCACCTTGCGTTGATATAGTGTGTATACGTGCAAGATGTATCACAAGACATGCTCACCTTGCGTTGATATAGCGTGTATACGTGCAAGATGTATCATCCTTGTGTGAAGAGCTGACTCTACAACAAATAAATTCGAATCTACAAATAAGATTTATCATATTATCTTTTCGAGTATGTACATTTGTCATCCTGAAACCGGGACAGTTGACAAATAGACTAATCTGATTTTTTTATTAGCTCTACTGGCCAAAGGCCATGGTCTTTTGTCCGTCGTCCGTTAACCTTTTGATGTCAACAGTCTAGCACCTTCATTTTTCATCCGATCTTTACCAAACTTTACCAGATTATTCAAATCAATGAAAGCTCGGAAGAGACCGACAACCAGCCAGATCGGACCAGTAACACCGGAGTTATTGCCATTGAATTAACAAATAATGCTATATTTGTCTTGTCAACACTCTAGCTCTCCATTTTTCATTCGATCTTTACCAAACTTTACCAGCAAACGTTACCAGATTTTAAATATCAATGAAAGCCTGGACGAGTTCGAAAATAGCCATATCTGACCAGTAACACCGGCCTTGAATTAATGAAAATAGATATAATGTGTCTTGTGAACACTCTAGCGCCTCCATTTTGCATCCTACATTTACCAAACTTTGCCAGGTTGTTGATATTGATGAAAGATCGGTCACGTTCGAAAACCAGCCAGATCGGTCCAGCAACCACCGAAGTTATGGCCATTGACTTATTGAAAATTTGTTAACTTTTTTGATGTCAGCACACTCACACCTTCAGGTTTCATCCGATCTTTACCAAACTTTACCAGATTGTTGTGATAGGGCGTTCATATTGCCGTATTTCAGCAAAACTTTGCAGGAATTATCAGTACAAAGCCTAGTTGTGCATATCGTCACCTTGTTCCGGTTGAAGATTTTTGGCGGAGTTATGGCTCTTTAAAGGTTTTAATACACATAATGTGTATGGAATAGTTCTGCTGAACCCCTGGCCGGATTTCAACGAAACTTGGTAAGTATGCTCAGTAGCAAGCTTAGTTGTGTATGTCGTCGCCCTGTTCCGGTTGAATGGTATTTGGCAGAGTTATAGCCCTTTAAAGGTTTTACTTCACAAACATTGTCCGGACTAGTTCTCCTGAACCCATCACCGGATTTCAGAAAAACGTTGCAGTGATGATCAGTACCAAGCCTAGTTGTGCATATAGTCACCGTGTTCTGGTTGAAAGACTTTTGGTGGAGTTGTGGCCCTATCTTGAATATTTTTATATGATACCGAAATTATTTAGTATGATACTGCATACTTTAGAATGATACTGAAATTATTTAGAATGATATTGAATAGTTTTGTATGATACTGAAATTATTTAGTATGGTATTGAATACATTAGAATGATACTGAAATTATTTAGAATGATACTGAACTTTTTAGTATGATACTGAAATGTTTTAGAATGATACTGAACTTATTTACAATGATACTGTTTTTTTTTAAGTATGATACTGACATTATTTAGAATGATTCTCAAAGTATTTATTATGATACTGACACTTTTAGTATGATACTAAGTATTAGTTAGAGGCTATGAAGTGAAATTTTAACAATTAAGAAACCCTAAGGGAAGGAGCGCAGCGACGGACCGGGGTTTCTTAATTGTTAAAATTTCACTTCTTAGCCTCTAACTGACTTAGTGTTTGCCCTACTTTTCCCCCGCGCTTCTACGAAACCACGCCTCTTAACACGTTCGCGCTTCTACTAAATCCGCCTCCTTGTGTCCAAACAAGCGCGTGCCATTTAGTAAGCGATTACTTAATGATTAAATGGTTAAAATTGGTGATCGTTAGAAATTTACATGAATAAGTTCGCCATTTTTTTAAAATTCCCCACCGTCTGATTGGAGGAAAAAGTAGGGCAAACTCTAAATAAGTTAGTATGATACTGACATTATTTAGAATGATACTGAAATTATTGAGCACGATACTGTATCATACTAATTAAACCTTACCATGCGTTACGTGTGAGCATGGCATGTTCATCCCTGTTTGGCGCCCTATAACCTTTCTTGTGTTGGTGCTCCGTAAAGTCCCAATATAATTCAATTCAGTTCAATACGTACCGCGAGGGTAATTATTTTGATGTTAGTATGATACTTAATTATGTTGTATGATACTGAATTTTTTTTGAATGATAGTCAAACAATACAGTATCATACTCAAAAATATAGTATCATACTCAAAAATATAGTATCAAACGGATAATGACCCTGATCATACACTACCAGTATAGGTCATTTTGAATGACACTTAGATAAAATACTATTTCACAACTCGATGTAAACAATTGAATCAGAGTCACAAGACGGGTAACGCTAGAGATAACTTGTGACCCATTTGTATATAAACAAAAGCATCCCTGACATCATTATCAATTTCATGTTTCACGATGACCGGAATGTTATCAGGTATACAACTAAATAGAGAGGCGCAATAATACAGAGGCGCAATCTACTGAGAATTCGAGTCACTTTTGAATGCTGTTTAATATTTTAAATAAAAACTAGTTTGGATTACATTTATTTAGTAGGATTATTTGATTGCAAATTATTTGATTGCAAATAATCAGTGGTACAATACAATGTTAAACTTACAATTTTAGGTGGAATCAAATGAAAAGGACAACTGTAAAATGTTCAATTGCCGATAAAGTCTGCGAGAAATATATCGCAATTGAAGTACCTTTACAAAACGCATGAGGAATGTTATCGTATGCCATGGCAATCCCTTGGTAATTTCACAAATATTTGCTTACTTGTGTTGCTTTCTTCGAGTCATGCTTGTCAACGGTATTCTGATCATACACTTTATATATACATTAACCATGCACATTGGTAGACAGGATCGAACTGAAATGATCTGTTTCTCCTAAATCCCCTTTATATCAATATGCACTGATACACATTTTCTATTAATCTTGACAAACATTTTATATTTCAGGAACTCTACTATTAATCGTCAGCTTTGCAGTAGCTTCACATGGTGCTCCCGGTATAGTTACGACAGAGCACTTTAACTACTCCCTAGCTCTTGACAGCCACGATAACTATTTTCTCTTCTGGAAATATAATGCCACTCACGTGACATTTGAAGTGCACGTGAAGACGAGGGGATATGTCGGATTTGGTCTGTCGCCCAATGGAAACATGTATCCGGCCGACGTTGTTGTCGGATGGGTGAAAGACGGAAAAACATATTTCAAGGTCAATATTCGTATTTGAACTCTCCGCGTTAATTTTTTTTTCATCACTATGGATTAGTAATATTATTGAGTTACATGTTCACATACATGTTACAGGTCGCTGTCATGTATTATTTGTAATTACTCCATGTTTTACTACTTTTTTTTATTAAACAAAAGGAAAAACAATGTTAATCGTATTCACATAATTATATATATTATTATATTTGCTAGTATATTCAAGAATACTTTTAATTGCTAACTACAGGATCGACACACAACTGGGCATGGTCCACCGATAGAAGACGCATCCCAGGACTGGTTCCTACTCCATGGGGAAGAGAACGATTTTGGAACTGTTCTCAAATTTGTACGGAAAATAGACACATGCGATGACGACGATATCGCAGTCATAGTAAGTAGTCCGACTAATATGAAATAGGCACTACCTATGTAACGGGCAAAGCAATTTGATAGCATGTACACTTTTTTTTACCCATCTCTATGTTATGGGTCAGAACTAACTATAAATTTGATCAGATCTTAATCTTAAAGTCAGGAAATAGTTATAGATAGATCTTTGCACAAATATGTAAATAAATATATTTGTAAGGCCTAATAAAATAATACCCTTGTTTACTGTAACAATAAGTAGTGGGTAGGAAGGTTAGCTTTTTGTTTTATTTTGTATCTGTACTAGACCTGTACAACTAACTACGATAACGACTATGACTTCAGACTAAATTCTAAGCACGAGCAAATGTTGAGGGCTGATCTCAAAGTTGTATAACAACCTAGGTTTTAGTAGGCTCAGAGGGGTTTGTGTAGAAAAAAGCCCATACGAAATCAAATTAAAAAATACCTATTATTTATATTTCTGTCGATTTATATTTCTGTCAATATATACGTCATATGCATCAACCTTTCAGACTATTTTATCTCAATACAGTCTTCGATACAACCACCCAGACTCAGTTTAAAAGGGGCTTGCCTGAATAAGTGATCACTAAAAGCGTTTTGAGAGGAGGGTACACATCAGATGCAGATCCAATATTTTGGTATGAGTATTTGTGTGTGGGAGGGGTGGAGGCGGGGGCAGCGGAGGATCCTTCGAAATAAAATGCTTTTCTACATGACGTTAAGTGAGTTCTGTTAAATTCAATGATGACTAACAGTAGAAATGGCGCGCACCCCAGGTAATCCGGCATGCATATGTTATACTTGTGGGATTTTAGAGGGTCGGGGTGCTGGGTCCGTCTTATCCCTGAATCCGCCTTAGTACATGATAAATACACTTTTATCCCCTATGTCTTAAACTAAAATTGCTGCCGTAGCCGGGATAGTGAAGACGCTGCGTCTGAAACTATCTCCCTCTCACTCGGGTTCGAATCCCACTGGGAGCTCGAATTGTCAAGTGAGAAAGTGTCAATTCTTAATGTGTTTTTTGTGGTGTGGAAAAATATTAATATTTCCTATTTTAGATGATCTAAATATAATGAGTGAAACTAAAGCTACCCATTATTTACAAGAATATTCAATTTGTGCTATCCTAGGTTACGCACCAGGATACATTTAAAGTATCAAATGGCAATTTTGCTCATTTTTTAATTCACGGCATTCTGTTAGGTTTTTTAACACTTTTTACACATTTGAATAGTGCAAATGAATTGCTTTACATATTCCTAACTGTTGATTATTTTGCAACAATAAATGTATTTAAACCTATCGTAGTACTGAAAACTCAAATGTTACTACCTTTTATTTCAATATCTGACTTTTAATACAAACCCCTGTGGGGTTTTGAAAAACTGAAAGATCGTGCAGCGCGTGCGCTTATCGCCTTGAATGCACTCTAGAACAATCAAATTTATCAGTTAACCCTAACTTCGAAATGGATGAGGCCGCCACTATTGAAGGTTAGTTTCTTTCTTTTACAATGTACGTAATACATGATTGCTACTTTATTAAAGAATTGTTTATAAATTTTTTTGGAATTTATGCGGTTTTAAACGTCGGTAGTAAATGTCGTAATCCACCAATCGCGTTATTGCTTTATGGTAAATTTGCCATTGATTACCGGCGTTTAAAACTCATAAACGCCGAAAAAAATACGCTTCGTGGATTTTTCCATTTAATACCGGCCAAACCGAATAAACACCGGGGAAAAAGGAGAATTAATTGTTGTATTTACATTATTTTCCCGTCGCTATAATAGTATCAGCAACAATTCTAATGATAGCAAAAATAAAAAGAGAAATAACTACTGTCAATGTCTTTTCATGCAGTGGAATATCCATTTTCTGTTAAGACGCACCGGATGCAAGCGCAGTGCCTGCATGCAGTGCGTACAGTTCGTTCACCTCCTTGAAACGGAATAACCACTTTCTATGCGTGCGCAGCCGAGTGTAAATAGTCCCACCAACTTGAAAAATGAAGTATATTCGAGATTAAGCGCTATATTGTTTCAAAGGAAAGTATCAAGGAAATGCAAAAAAATATTAAGTTAATTAAACCAGTTTGCAAAGATGGTATTAAACGAATATCAACTTTATTAGAAGAGGCTTAGAAAAGGAAGCATGGCGAATAACTGGTCGATTGTGATATATTGCTCTGCAGACCATCTCATCATATCATGTGTGCCTACCAGTTTAATAAATTCTAAAATAATTATGTTTGGCTATGTGGTTGAATTGTGGTGTACGTTATTTTCAGCACATTTTAGGCTATATATGACGGTCGATTTTTTGTAGTAGTGGCAGACCACCAACTTTTCCCTACAAGTTCATGTAGTATCAATAATAAATTTCATTGGCCTATATATAGTGATGCGCAAACGCTTGGTCGAGCATTCATGGCGTATTGCATGTTGAGAAAACCCCTCTATTTTAGTCGGTACTCCTTATCGTAATCCTTACCGTAATCGTTACCGTAGTTAGTTGTACAGGTCTAATAAGACTTTAAACTTGAGAACAATAAGATACGGATAGATTTGAGTGCATACTTTATTTGATCTTTTCCTTTACACAGAAAATATCGTTTTAAAGGAGATGGTCCGGTCACGGTGAACACACGTTTATTTGTAATCCGAGCATTCTCTGACCGAACCACTGTAGATAATCTCAGAGAATCTAGCAACATGTTTATTATTTATTCTAGCATGTCCAACGGAATGTAAGACTTTTTTTTGTAAGTGTATACATAAAATTGAAATATAAAGGTTCTGTTTGTTGGCTTAAATACCCATCAAAATACATAGGATGTTTTTTCTATGTTTAATGAATGAGACTCATAGGGTAGGTAGGTAGTCGAGGCCGTTTAACCCTTTTTCGCAGCGGTCCGTATAAGGCCACTTCCCCACCCAAATTACTTTGAAAATCATGCAGTTTTCCCCATTTTTTAAACTTAATTAACTCTGAAAATGTCATTTCCCAGGCATGGATCTTTCCCACATTCTAGGCCAAAATGCCCCTTTCCAGACCTCAGGGCTTTTTTAACCTATTTAACAGGGGCCGAAATTCGGCCTCTTCCAAATTGCAAAAAACTCTATTTTTTCCCAATTTTGGGGTAAAAAATTCCCATTTAAAAAAATATATATATGTATATATATATATATATATATATTATTTATTTTTTTGAAATTAAGTGACATACTTTACATAGTTTGTATGTTAAAATAACTCCGTTCTAAAACCTAATCAATATTTTACCTAAAACTACATTTTTATGAAATTTGCCCTTAAAAACACATTTCCCAAAACAACGAAAATCACGCTATTTTTTCCCCAATTTGGACAGTCTAGCGCTTATTTCCCCCTAAATTCAGCAGGCCTAGGCCTTTTCCCAATTTCTTTAAAAAAAAGCCCCGGACCTAGTAAAAGGCTCTCGTGGTGTTGAGGAGGGGGAGTAGCAAGTTTTTTTCATCTCTTAAACTGTTATTATTTAAATTTATTTTGTGTTATCTGTTTAGTGTTATTGAGAATATTTAATTAATCTTTGTTACCTGTTATTATCAAATTCTTACTCCAGTCCCCATCCATTCCATACACAATTAATCATTCATCAAAGTACTTTGACCGTTATCTAGTCAGTGCCTGTTTCATATTAAAACATTATTGTTACATTTTTAACTTGCGATTAAGGTAAACATATGTGTATTCAGCGGCGTAGCCAGCGATACGCACTTACGCACGTGCGTAACATCGATTTGAAAAGTGAAAAAATAATTATGGCCAAAAATGGCATAAAAATCGAAGGCTAACTTAACTCCTGACATATGTTTTTTTTCATTTTTAAAGAAATTATTTTACCCTAGAATTTTTGAAACGCTAACAAGAAATATGCAACAGAGCTGTTAATTTGTTTGTTTATTAAACGAAAACATTGCACAGCAAGGTCACTTGATTCGTATTTTCCATAAAAATAGCGGAGAATAAGGCCTGTGACATGTAATAGCCGCACGTCGTAGAGAACGCTAACGCGCTGTGGAAACTTTCTTTACGACGTGTGAAACTTACGACCTATACCGATTCCGACGTGCGAAACGTACGATCTACACCGCTCACAGACGCTTCAAAATTGAAGCGCTTCAGAGTCCTAGAAATACTTAAAAACATATAGAAAACTCCTGGGTACACGCAATCCTTTATAAAAATGTAAGCATTCTTCAAAATTAATTATTTCTGTTAACAATGGAACGCCGGTAAGTTACTTTTGGCTTTCAACTGTTAATCACGTCTGCGCGACTTCATCGTGAGACAGGAAGCGGTTCAAAAATGCGACCGGAAGTTTCAAAATGGCGTCGTCCGCGTCGTCTGCCATCTTGGAGACAAAATTCAAGTTTGACGCACTACGAAAATGAAAATTAGTAGCGTTAGTTAGTTAGTATTTAAGATATTCATTCCCATGCATACATGTACATACATGTAACCTATAGTCGGGCTTCGCCCGACCTGCCTTCGGCAGGTCGAGCTTTGCCCGTATTACACGTAGCTGCATGTGGGCAACTTCAAATCTGGGACAAATAAAATATACATACGCGGACGGATGTTAGCTTGAATCCATTATAAGATCTACTAGCCCAAGGGCTGCGAGCTTATATGAGATTGCTCATTATCTTGTGAGATTGCTCGTTCTCAGTCGTCCGTTTTAGTTATCCGTTAGATAATTATTTTTAACGCGATTTAACGGTTTCCGATTTCTCCATATTGTATTGGAAGGTTAGTTCCAGTAAGACCTGTTTCAATAAGAATTTGTTCGACAATACTCCCGATCCTTTCTTATGTAAATATGTCGTATACATGTACCTTATGCTAAAAAGTCAACGAACTGTAATTCACTTTTACAAGTTTGTAAACCCCCAGTCTAAACCCCAGCACCTTTTTTGTCACTGCGTTCCAAGACGGTAAGCCCTATTATCAACCCTTTTATGTTAATGACTTCATATCTTACGTTTGTTCATCGTTGTGATTGTTTTTTTTTTATGTACGTCTTTTTGGTTGGCTGTGGTTTTTGAATGATTCGTTTCCTGTTCGACAACACTTATTTATTTATTCCTGTACATTTTAAGGACGGCACTCAGCGTTTGATATTCTCCTACCACCCCGATGATCCTGTGGATGAAGCCAGCCTTACATACCACGGTGGAGACAGGAGGGGCACTAAGAGTGTATCATTATTGAACCAAAATCAGCCACCAGAGACTGTCGGCGTAGGAGATGTCAGAGTCTACGATTTCCAGGCGAACAATGTAAGTATACTTTGTGAGTGCTATCGGACAAGTAGTCCTTATTTCTTTTAAATGCGTTTGATTTCCACTTTATTTTCAGATAACAAATCATGTAATAGCACAGGAATGAGAAACCGATAGGTTCCATATGACAATATAATTTTTGTGTTAACGTCATCTGGGGAGTGTAGATAATATCTGATTTTCCCAAATAATATATTTATTAATTGTATTTGTGTTGTTCTACCGAGTTCCTCTTTGCAGGCATTATTTGTAAGAGATTTTACTTTTATTCGCTGTTAAGAGACATTCTTTGCCCTTTATCGACATTCGTCCGGTGACCTAAGAAAGCATGACATGTTCGCGCCTTAATTCCATTAAGCGATGGGAAAGCTTATATTAGCAGGATATTATAACGAATATTTCCGTTTTCGACAATAAAACATGTTTAAAAACAATTTTTGTGCAACAAAATGCGATAACCTGTTGAAAATTACCTATTAAATGTTTAAATTTTACAATATGCAAACTTTTAAAGCGAAATTAAGATTTTATTTCATACCCCAGCCAACCCCGTTTTCGCTTCTTGAAGAAGGGGTTGGGTGGGGTATGAAAGTTAATACTCGGACCACGTAATGTGATGTGACTGTGTATAAAGGAGAATATTGTTTTTAATTTTTTAATGAGATGTGAAAAAAACCCATACAGTTTTATGAATCACAGAATTGGAACTTTTATTAACTGTATTATGTAAACAATTATATATTTCAAGATAAAAAGTGAAAAAAAAATAACAGAAGAAACACATTTTCATGAGTCGCAATATTTGAACTTTTATTAATTTTATTATGTAAGCAATTATATATTTCAATTGTTCAATCCGTCGTGTATAAACATTCACTTTACTTCAGTACGTTATACCAGACAAAGACACCACATATCTATGTACAGGATTCCAGATGCCGGACATTGGAGGAAAACATCACATGATAGAGGTAAGTAGAATTAAACCAGTAAACAATGGATTATCAGTAACAAACGGACCAACGATTACTTTTGTTCTAACACATTAAGCTATGACATGACATGTACACATTGTCTAAAGTCTTGACAACGTCATATACATTTGTGCCAGGCTACACTACCAATAGGAAGTGGTAAACATCCCATCCGTCACATTTAATACGACTAAACAGATTTACAACCCGTGCCCATGTATGTTTACATTGAACACGGGCTGCATGGAATGTATTTACTCGAGCAATACGCAAGTTGATTTTGCTGTCCAGGCAACAACAGTCAATTACAACATATGTACGTCGTTTCTAAACCTATTGACGACGAGGTATATATATGACTTAATAATTCGAGAATCGAAAGTCTATAGATAAAACAAATAGCTTTAAGCAGCCAGGACAAACCACAAAACTGGAACGTTGAAGAATTACCAACTCATAATTCGTTTTACCCATAATAGTATTCAATCACGGGTATTTTCAGGGTATTTTTGCCGTTATTTGGCGGGATAGTTTCTTTAATGTATGTCTAGCTTCTATTGCTATTTACGTACATCTCACGCCATTTTTGTTTAGTTGAATTGCACCACCACGCTGTGGGATGCACTATATTGAACAAAGAGGCCGGTCTTTAAACGTTCGATTTCGTGATCGTGAATAGAATGTAGGAATTTCCAAAACTCTAAACCAATACTTTTGTCAATGTCAACGTTTAACGTTCAACTGGCGGATATGACGAATGATGCCAAAACACATTTTAAAATAAAAGCTTGACATATTCTAGAGTTAATTGGATGAACAACTTGCAGATACCATGTTCACTGAACCTTAATGACAAGGAAATATTAAAAAAAAAAAAAATGCCATTTTGTCTATACTTTTTAATCATGAGCGTACGTCTCATGATCGCAGACGTAATGGTAACATCAAACGGAAATCACGCGTAACTATGTCTGCCGCTAATTTACTTACTATTTATCAATGGTCTGGAAACCACTTCATGCTTTCACTTCTCACTTCTTTGTCCATTTTCCACTTAAGTTCTTTACTTTACTATAAGCAGACACAATTTACATTCGTACATTATGTACATATCCTTTGTATAGCACTGCTTCCAAAATTCAAAGCTATACGCAACATGTTCTCCATATTAACCTGTAGAGTCTGATGACGTCAAACAATTTCTACAAACCCTGTATCTTAATAAGGGTAATGATGTTATTGTAATATTAAGTATTTTATGAGATACTCGTGTTATTGATTCATATTCCTAAATATTCCAAAAAAATCATAAAGTCCTATAATTTATAATAAGTATACAATCAAATAGAAATATTATTTTCAACTACAACGCCATTGTTTCTAACACTCGTACTTCGTACCCATGGTACGAACTGCGCAGATTTGTTTTTGTATTGCTACTAAAAGAGATTTTATGTTGAGTCGTCCATCAGGAACTCAGGCAGATATCATCGAAGCGTTTTATAACAATTCACGGGATCTGGAAGATATATTGAACATTGACAACCTTTCTTGTCTACTATGGTTAATACTATATATCCTTAAGAACTTCAGCTCAACAGCCTTATTATTTCGAATACGTCTACCATCGATTTCATATTACTCTCGAAAATGGAGATTTAATGAGCAAAATACATGACAAGAGAGACGCTAGGCTTTTACAATATTCGTATTGTGTCATACTTATGTTGCCTAAATGCTGCCTAGTTTGTTAGAGGATATATCCCGGCGGCAATTATTTATTAATTTACACAGTCCATCTCGTATTATATGATAAGAGGGAGGTTTGTTCACCCTAGAACCTGGTTGAAACCCCAAGAGCGGTTTTGCCACTGACCATTCAAAGGCAATACCTCTATTCATAACCCTCTAATGTTAGGACGGTAACATACGTTACCTGTAGTTTTCCTTTTAATTGTTTTGTATGCGTGTATTTTGGTTGACTCTGTTATGTGATTTCTACATTTCTTGTTTGATTCGTAATCTACTTTTTCTATTTGTAACTTAACTTTACATTTTAGTATGAACCTATTTACACGCCGGGCAACGAGGCTTTCGTACACCACCTGGTTATACAGCGTTGTGCTGGCAACCATCCGGAACTTCACGGAAAAACAGGAGAATGTTTTTTTTCATGGCCAAAAGGATGGCCACAATGTCCAGAAATATTCATTGCGTGGGCAACTGGTGGAGGGGTAAGCATTTCTTAATTTTTGTTTAAGTCTCGTCACAGTATATAATTACTTAATATCACAAGGCATAAAATACAACTGTGCCATTCTGTGTAGAATTACAAGAGACATTGCAATATAACATATACATATGACTGTTTACAATGTTTTAATATTGAGCAATTTATCATGAACGTATTGTCATATATGGCCACGGCTGTGTCATTACATGTTGTCTAAAAAGTACTGAAAATAGAAATATTAATATGTGAGGTGAAACATCGCAACGGCTACTGACATCTTACATATTTTAAAAACATAATAAACAAAAAAACTAGTTTAATATAAAAACAACAACTTTGCGATGCATACATGGTTGTCTTAATGTACATTTAACTTAAGAAAAATAAGTATAAAAGTCGAACAGAAAATGAAGCTTTCACAGAACACAGTAAACCCCAAAACACGCAAAACGACAAACACAAATGGCAATGTTGGTATATGACGTCACACACACAAAAACTAGATAAAATCTGTGTCGACTGTTTTAACGTCCTTACTCTAAACTATATTTAGCGTTTAGCAAGTTTAGATATCAGTGCTTCCCAAATGAAGGATAATCCAACGTTGTTTTTAGGATTCGATTTATGTAAAGCCTGACCTATAACTTACATTTCACAGCGTTTTATTTAAATATATGGGATACAAGATTTGAATATATGTTCTGCACCTTAAATGTATAATTATATAACTGTATAATTGTTACCTTCTGTCTTTAATTTGTGAACGCGCTTGAACACGTTGTGGAGCGATGTGGTGTAGTGGTAGAGCGTTGGACCCATGATCGAAAAGTCGTGGGTTCGATCCCCGCCATGACCATATGTGTTGTGTCCCAGAGCAAGACTCCCTATTTGCATTGCTTAGTACTGGTTCTACCCAGGAAGACATCGAGTGTGATTACAATAAGTTCCGAGAGTGATTAAAATAAGTTCAGAGAGCTTTCGTTACAATCAATATAAAATAAATAAGTTTAAACTAAACCAAACGTTGTTTTATCCAGCCATACTACTTTCCATCACACGCCGGATATTCTGTGGGAGCCCCGGATGATTTTGGATTCTACGTTATGCAGATACACTACGATAATCCGATGCATAAGTCAGGTAAATGCAGTTCTGATATGTGTTGGTAAAACACATTGCCCTGCTTTGTCCTCAGTTCTGTCGTCTAACGTACAATAATAAAATAAACGCAACTGTGTAATGCACATAATAATATTGCGTAACTTTTTATGATGGTAAGACCAATATTTGTTTCGTATCACAGTTTTTTCTTAATTTCTCCGTCGCATGCATGAGATAGACAGAACGAGAGAGAGAGAGAGAGAGAGAGAGAGAGAGAGAGAGAGAGATACTAAAACCACTCATCGTAGTATGATACAACGTCTACAAGCTTTTAAAAAAAGTATACTTGCACTTACGAAAAAAACAATGACAAAAACGAATACGCCGCATAACCAAATGACACAACTGGTTCAAAGCAAATAATAGATGGGTGGACATACAGACGCACTGCTGGAATTGGAAAACCCCTTCCGTAAATAATATGTTCTAAAAAAACTGAGTTTTTTTGTCGATTGGGCATAGGGATCGAGCACATTAAGTGTGTGACACCGACATTCATAGCTATTCAAAACACATGTATTTACCCAAATACATCATGGAAACAATTTTGACTATTTTAGGTGTAATCGACAACTCTGGAATTCGCATGCGTCTGACGTCTACATTACGACAGCATGACGTAGGTACGATTAATCTCGGACATCAGGTGACACCCTTCCATGTCATACCCCCTCACGAGCCGGCTTTTTTGACTAAAGGTTATTGCGCCGAACAATGTCTCAGTAAGGTACGTTTCGTCTACAGTTATTAAATTTAAATAGACAAACTTATGACTTTCAATGATTTAACATGTGGCTTACCAGTTTCAGATATATACTAAGTTTTCGAAAAAGAACTCAATAAACACTTATTTGGATACTAATATATTAAAACGTTTTACTTGTACACACTCAGTGTAAGTGTAAAACATGTATGACTAAACAGAAACTGGTATCGTAGATTACAAATATGTAACGTAGATTACCAAATATTACTACTTATATATAAAGGGTATGAAACATATTAATTAAATATAGTTACTAGTATTATAAAAGTAATACGTTAAAAAAACATGCTTTCAAATTATCAGTCATTTCGCACACCAGTTTCATAAATAAATATGTTACTGTTAATGCAACTTTTGTTTAACAATATTTGAAAACATATTACGAGCGTATATTATAAATAACACTAAATGCAGTCAATAAATCCTTGTTTTGCGTGGTACTAGTTAATAAATGGAAATTATCTTCAATAAATAGATATATTTCATTTGTAATTTGTTATTCTATTGTGTAAATTATAAAAGATGACTACATTGTAACGTAGATAAAAATGACTTTTAGGTAAATATTTGCAAGTGTTATGTTCCTTCAAATAAAACAAAACACAGTGTTTAAAAGACAATATATATATTTTATTTTTTCCCTGAATTCTGACCATTTATTTTGAGAAATTGTGTAAACTATTTTCTTTTTATTAAAAGGGAATGACTGAGTACGGGGTGAACGAAATAACGCTTCTTGCGGCGATGCAACACGGTCATCTGCTAGCAACAGGAATTAAAACAAGACATTTCCGAAACGGAACAGAGCTGCAACCGATCCAAGACGATCCAAGTTATGATTTTTATTTCCAAGAGATGCGTACTCTTAAAAACGAAGTGACAGTCAAAAAGGTAAATTATAGGCTAACTATTTGTATTCAGCCGAGATTTAAACAGCACTTGTTCATTTTATATACATATACTGTCCATATAACCTGTGATTATTATCTATAACATTTAAAATACTTCATCGATTTCAATAAACAACTACTCATTTTCTTAGTTATGGATTATTTGCCATTGACGGTTCCAAGGCGGTCTCCTTACTGCCAACCTTTGTATGTCGGTGATGTCATATACCTGTATGTTTGTGATGTCATATACCTGTATGTTTGTGATGTCATATGCCTGTTTGTTTGTGATGTCATATACCTGTATGTTTGTGATGTCATATACCTGTATGTTTTTGATGTCATATACCTGTATGTTTGTGATGTCATATACCTGTATGTTTGTGATGTCTTATACCTGTATGTTTGTGATGTCATATACCTGTATGTTTGTGATGTCATATACCTGTATGTTTGTGATGTCATATACCTGTATGTTTGTGATGTCATAGTATGTTTGTGATGTCATATACCTGTATGTTTGTGATGTCTTATACCTGTATGTTTGTGATGTCATATACCTGTATGTTTGTGATGTCATAGTATGTTTGTGATGTCATAGTATGTTTGTGATGTCTTATACCTGTAGGTTTGTGATGTCATATACCTGTATGTTTGTGATGTCATATACCTGTATGTTTGTGATGTCATAGTATGTTTGTGATGTCATATACCTGTATGTTTGTGATGTCTTATACCTTTATGTTTGTGATGTCATATACCTGTATGTTTGTGATGTCATATACCTGTATGTTTGTGATGTCATAGTGTGTTTGTGATGTCTTATACCTGTATGTTTGTGATGTCATATGCCTGTATGTTTGTGATGTCATATACCTGTATGTTTGTGATGTCATATACCTGTATGTTTGTGATGTCATGGTATGTTTGTGATGTCTTATACCTGTATGTCGATGATGTCATATACCTGTATGTTTGTGATGTCATATACCTGTATGTTTGTGATGTCATATACCTGTATGTTTGTGATGTCTTATACCTGTATGTTTGTGATGTCTTATACCTGTATGTTTGTGATGTCATATACCTGTATGTTTGTGATGTCATAGTATGTTTGTGATGTCTTATACCTGTATGTTTGTGATTTCATATACCTGTATGTTTGTGATGTCATATACATGTATGTTTGTGATGTCATATACCTGTATGTTTGTGATGTCATAGTATGTTTGTGATGTCTTATACCTGTATGTTTGTGATGTCATATACCTGTATAATTGTGATGTCATATACCTGTATGTTTGTGATGTCATATACCTGTATGTTTGTGATGTCATAGTATGTTTGTGATGTCTTATACCTGTATGTCGGTGATGTCATATACCTGTATGTTTGTGATGTCATATACCTGTATGTTTGTGATGTATTATACCTGTATGTTTGTGATGTCATATGCCTGTATGTTTGTGATGTCATATACCTGTATGTTTGTGATGTCATATGCCTGTATGTTTGTGATGTCTTATGCCTGTATGTTTGTGATGTCATATGCCTGTATGTTTGTGATGTCAGATGCCTGTATGTTTGTGATGTCATATGCCTGTATGTTTGTGATGTCTTAAACCTGTATGTTTGTGATGTCATATACCTGTATGTTTGTGATGTCATAGTATGTTTGTGATGTCATATACCTGTATGTTTGTGATGTCATATACCTGTATGTTTGTGATGTCTTATACCTGTATGTTTGTGATGTCATATACCTGTATGTTTGTGATGTCATATACATGTATGTTTGTGATGTTTTATACCTGTATGTTTGTGATGTCATAGTATGTTTGTGATGTCATATACCTGTATGTTTGTGATGTCATATACCTGTATGTTTGTGATGTCATATACCTGTATGTTTGTGATGTTTTATACCTGTATTTTTGTGATGTCATAGTATGTTTGTGATGTCATATACCTGTATGTTTTGTGATGTCATATACCTGTATGTTTGTGATGTCATATACCTGTATGTTTGTGATGTCTTATACCTGTATGTTTGTGATGTCATAGTATGTTTGTGATGTCATATACCTGTATGTTTGTGATGTCATATACCTGTATGTTTGTGATGTCTTATACCTGTATGTTTGTGATGTCTTAAACCTGTATGTTTGTGATGTCATATACCTGTATGTTTGTGATGTTTTATACCTGTATGTTTGTGATGTCATATACCTGTATGTTTGTGATGTCTTATACCTGTATGTTTGTGATGTCATATGCCTGTATGTTTGTGATGTCATATATCTGTATGTTTGTGATGTCATATGCCTGTATGTTTGTGATGTCTTATACCTGTATGTTTGTGATGTCATATGCCTGTATGTTTGTGATGTCATATACCTGTATGTTTGTGATGTCATAGTATGTTTGTGATGTCTTATACCTGTATGTTTGTGATGTCATATACCTGTATGTTTGTGATGTCATATACCTGTATGTTTGTGATGTCATATGCCTGTATGTTTGTGATGTCATATACCTGTATGTTTGTGATGTCATAGTATGTTTGTGATGTCTTATACCTGTATGTTTGTGATGTCATATACCTGTATGTTTGTGATGTCATATACCTGTATGTTTGTGATGTCATAGTATGTTTGTGATGTCTTATACCTGTATGTTTGTGATGTCATATACCTGTATAATTGTGATGTCATATACCTGTATGTTTGTGATGTCATAGTATGTTTGTGATGTCTTATACCTGTATGTCGGTGATGTCATATACCTGTATGTTTGTGATGTCATATACCTGTATGTTTGTGATGTCTTATACCTGTATGTTTGTGATGTCATATGCCTGTATGTTTGTGATGTCATATGCCTGTATGTTTGTGATGTCATATACCTGTATGTTTGTGATGTCATATGCCTGTATGTTTGTGATGTCTTATGCCTGTATGTTTGTGATGTCATATGCCTGTATGTTTGTGATGTCATATGCCTGTATGTTTGTGATGTCATATGCCTGTATGTTTATGATGTCTTATACCTGTATGTTTGTGATGTCATATACCTGTATGTTTGTGATGTCATAGTATGTTTGTGATGTCATATACCTGTATGTTTGTGATGTCATATACCTGTATGTTTGTGATGTCTTATACCTGTATGTTTGTGATGTCATATGCCTGTATATTTGTGATGTCATATACCTGTATGTTTGTGATGTCATGTACATGTATGTTTGTGATGTCTTATACCTGTATGTTTGTGATGTCATAGTATGTTTGTGATGTCATATACCTGTATGTTTGTGATGTCATATACCTGTATGTTTGTGATGTCATATACCTGTATGTTTGTGATGTTTTATACCTGTATGTTTGTGATGTCATAGTATGTTTGTGATGTCATATACCTGTATGTTTGTGATGTCTTATACCTGTATGTTTGTGATGTCATAGTATGTTTGTGATGTCATATGCCTGTATGTTTGTGATGTCATATACCTGTATGTTTGTGATGTCTTATACCTGTATGTTTGTGATGTCTTAAACCTGTATGTTTGTGATGTCATATACCTGTATGTTTGTGATGTTTTATACCTGTATGTTTGTGATGTCATATACCTGTTTGTTTGTGATGTCATATACCTGTATGTTTGTGATGTCTTATACCTGTATGTTTGTGATGTCATATGCCTGTATGTTTGTGATGTCATATATCTGTATGTTTGTGATGTCATATAACTGTATGTTTGTGATGTCATATGCCTGTATGTTTGTGATGTCATATACCTGTATGTTTGTGATGTCATATACCTGTATATTTGTGATGTCATATACCTTGCTTTTATTTGTCCTTGTAATTGTTGTTTGTTTTTATGAGTTATTTTGGTAATTCTACATTTCCTGTTTGACTTTGATATCTACTGACTTTGATATCTACGACTTACTCAGTGGTTTGTTCTCTTGTTACTCTGGCTTCTGACAAGTCATTGAGTACCTTCTTTGTGGCTTTCTAGGCTATTGTTTTTTTGTATTTATATATACACGAGCATCTTTGTGTTTTACTTATATTGCCTATTAATGCTGCCTTGTTGGTTAGAGAATAGTTCATGCCGGGGATTTCTTTATTTACACTGTCCCGTTTTATTGGGATGACAGTAGGGCAAGTGTGAGGTTTGGTGCACCCTAAAACCTGGTTTAAATCCCTAGCTGCCTTTGTTTTGCCACTGACCGTTCCAAGGCGGTAGCCCTATTCTCAACCCTTTTGTGTTCATGATATGTCTTATTTGGCTTTTTAGTTATCTTTAAATTTGTTCTTTGTTTCTTTGTGTGTTTGTGGTTGACTGTCGTCATTGAATGCTACTTTTCCTACTCTATTTTTATATCCATATTTACTATACTTAGACAGACACTGTTTTCAGAAAGCGAATGCATTCATCTACTATGTTAATTCTATCTATAGTTTTGATATTGAAATAATGCATTTAAGTTACACTATATTTTCTTCAGGGAGACAGTATTTCAGTGGAGTGTACTTATAATACAATGGGAAGGAGCGAGCCGTCGTTTGTAAGTACTTGCTCATGTTTGTCACTGTTGTAGCACTGTTCTAAGGAATGACAACTACTTTTAAATATAAACTGTCGGTGTAAACTAACAACATAGAGACCAACCTAGAGGGAGTGAACGGTAGCTAGCATATTTCACTACCGCGCAAGAACAGTCTCAATCAAACCGAGACTGCAATATTCTGTATGTGTTGTGCTCGGCCGTTCGCAAAGGTCCATTATCATACTCTTTTTGCATATTCAAACGTGACAACGATTGACTGTTCCAAACAAAATGTAAAAGTAAATATATGCTTATGTTGCCCAGACTACGCATATTTATAATAATGCATACAGTGGTTATCTCAACAAAGCTAATGTTTTTCATATTGTCGATTCTTTTCGCGATTAACATATCTCAGTTGAAAATAGAGAGAAATTTCAGGAGAAATAATAGACAAAAACTATGACAAGAGGGACGATTTCCATTTTGACTGTTAATAATCACAATTTAAAATATTTTATTTTCTGAAAATACTTGGCATGGGGTTCTGATATGACGCATGAAGATTCACCAAAGTTGATCCTGAAGTCAACATTGGTCCGATCCCAAGAGTCACATTAGTGCATAGCGATAGCGCTGTATAGGAAACTTGAAAAATCTACTTCTCTGAAAGTATAAGGTCTAGGGTTCTGAAATGATTCATGTAGATTCATGTCATGGTACTTCACCAAAATTTGTATAGACAAGGACCCTGGGGTCAAAATTAATTGACCCCCTCTACCAGAGTCACCGGAGTCACATTGTTACATAAAAAACTCCACTAAAACAATAAATAAAACATCTCTGAAAGTAGCATGCCTAGGGTTCTGATATGATTCATGTAGATTCATCTCATGGTTTTTCACCAAAGTTGTACCGTTTTGACGGATATTCAGCTATGTTTATTTAAAGCATATTTGGTCAAGTTGGACAATAAGTATATACGCGCCGTATTTTGTAGCTAAATTACACGCCTTTGGTTGACTCCGTTTTTGCGGAGCTGCTCATCAATAAGGTTTCTTTAAATTTAAAAAAATGGTTGAAATGTTTCATATGGTCAGTTAATTATATTGGTGTCATTAAATTTTAGGGAGGATTATCAACAAGAGAAGAAATGTGTATTACATTTATATATCATTACCCAAGACTTAATATGGTGTCATGTGATTCGTATCCGGATTTGACGCAATGGACCAACGGAACCACGTGGCCCATAGGTAAGCGCATGACGTGGTTTGTTTTAAATGTTTCAACCGACATAATAAATAACTCTTTAATGTTCATTAGTAATCTTCTATGAGAAATACATATAGTTGGAAACATTTAATTGGAATCTCATTGCATGGCAATCAAGGGACATACTATACTGAAAGTAATAAGGTTAGCACATAAATAGAATGGTAAATCCCATTGAGCAGGTCCAAGGCTTTGTGGTTCAGCCGCCATTAAAAATATAATTAACATAATTAACAAGAATATGCAGGACGTTATGTTTAAACGATATCTGCGAAGAAAGTAGCAACATGTTTTAATTTACCTGCTTTACAAAAATTATAATTTCGTTCCTATTTCAATATAAAGGGAGATAATTTTAAATTTAAAACTTTGGCTCGTAATTTGATTATAATGACAATTTGAAGGTTAATGACAGTTGTTTTTGCGGTTTTTATCACTCGAAACTCAGAATAGTTTTTTTACTAAAGTTTAACCCTGTTCTTGATAATATTCTTATTTTAATGTGAAAAATGTTGTTTTATATAAATGGGAGATAACTCTGATACTTACTTTGAATCACACATAATAAGTGAAAAACAAGAACACCTTCTGACATGCCAAAGTTATCAAATGCTTTACATTATAAAATAAATATTCAGTTTCTTTAAGCTAGATATGCAAAATACCGTGCTAAACTTATTTCTTTCAGATATATAAATACTGTATTTTGTTTTTAAGCCTATTTACAAATACTCAAATAAAAGTGAATATCATTTGGGAGTTTTCATGATATGATTGTAGCCATTTAACCATAATATAGTAAAACGCAAACTATTCCAATAACTAAATTATTCTATTATTTTATTTGCACTTGTACTGGTTATGTAGAGAGGGACGCCGAGATCTACAAACAGTCAGGATTGCCTTAAGTACATTTGTATTTGGCAAAATGATACCCCTGTTTTATTAAAGGAATCACACATGCCAATCTTGATATGGGCTTTATATAAACCGTAAACATAATATTGTAATTCGCGCATGTAGTCAGAGTCAGGCACTTGCGATATCTGCTTTTCAAAAAATGCGTTTTATGATCTTAGTCCACCCAGTTAACGAATAGTATACTTTATTACAGAAACTGTAATGATCTTTGTAATGCAATGTTTGATAGTTAATACCTAAACTAGTGGTGGTTTAGTTAGCTGAGTGTCCACCGCGCATGCGGGAGGGTGTAGGTTCGATCACCGCCCTGGTTCAATCAAAGAATTCCAAAATATGGTAATAATAGTCTCCTTGCTTGATGTTCAGCATATAACTAGCAGTGCTATAAATGGTCGGTCCTGTGTCAGAATAAGGTGATAGTTGGTTATCATGCTTTGTGTCTAAGGCGTGTATTCAAGTATGAAAGCACTTTAACTTTGAACATTGAGCTCACTGCTATAAGTACACGCCGTCATGATTTGATTGACATATGCAAGCAATGTTAAAAATCATACATACATCCATTTTTAAGCTATTTGTTTTACCACTGTGTTATACAGGACTGTTAAATAACGTCACGCAATACTAACAAAAGTAATAATATACTTATGCAACATAGTGAATATCATTAACATGAATAATGTGAATATATACAGGAAGAGATGTCATTCGCTCTATGTTGACCGGAGCTATTGATTGGACGAACAGAAATGAAACGGCTTACTTTGAACAAACTATAGACGGCGCCACTATCTCTCACGAATGTACCCAGAGAAATGACAATAGCTATGCGGTAAGTTATATCGTGATTGTAATGGCTGTTGTTTGCTGAAATTTGTGGTTAATTGTTTTATTAAAACATATTTTATTGCCAATAAATTACCTGTCAACATATACACGATAAAAATAGATAATGATAATGAGTCAGGTTACAATTTCTACCATTATTAGATTAAACCCTTCCCAGTTAACATTTTGAAAATGCAAAGGCACATGGTAGAGTGTAATAAAGACAACGGCAAACTCATTGAAAAGAAAAACAAGTTGAATAAGTAGACACACACACACACACACACGCACGCACGCACGCACAGATAAAAGGGGAAAGGAAATGAGACAGTTAAGAGAATGAGTAGTTATCCCCAATCACAATACCAGCCAGTTTAAAACCGTAAACATGCTTTTAAAGAAACATCTTCCAAAACATTTAGTATACACAGCAGTTTAGACAAGTAATATACTAAAGTTGATTGTGCCAATTACGGTTGAGATAGAACCAACAACAGTATTTGTGTAGAGATGGCAGAAATACACGAGAGTGTCATATGTGTTTCTCGAATACCTATATGTTTTGACCTACTTCGGATAAGTAATTCGTTTACTCTATGAGTTAACTGTTTTCAACCAAAAGGGATTGGTTACATATAACGGGTGCAATGAAATAACGAGTATACTGTTGGTTTATGTATGCAGTTGCGAATGTAATAAAGCCATGATATAATATCATAATACGCAAGTGTAATAAACATGCGAACATCGAATCAGCTCAGCCAATCTCTACCAGAGTCATTTCTGACTCTGTCAACGTCAAAGAAAGTTGGACGAACGGTTAGGTCACGTGGTTATTCAAAAACGTTATGACGATGTTTATAATAAATCCTTTTGCGTGATCCGCAAAGATAAAATATAGACCTATATTCAATATTTTCAAAAAAAAACTCTATTGAGTTAAATTTTTTTAGTAATTTTTTGCTATCGAGCTTCGGTTGGAAATGTTTACATATGCATTTCGATTGAGAAGACCTAAGTGCGTATTATTTTTGTAGTCAAATAGTCCCGATTAAAACTAAATTGTTTTCATGCATTATTTCAAATCTTGCAACATCTAATTTGCAGATATTCCGAAAATTATATTTACACAAGAAATAAACGAGTTTAAGGCAAACATATTCCAATTTAACAGGTTTTACCAATATCTTGTAATTTAGTAGTTAGAAGAGATGTATGTGAGTACAGGGAACGATAACTCTGCGTGGAGATTGCAGCTCAGCATGCAATCGAAATTGCCTCGTTGATTTCCGTTACCGTTAAAACACCGGAAATCGACGAAGCAATTCCAATTTCTCAGTGTGGTACGGAAATGACCGAATCAACATATGCCGCAATAAATAGCGAGATGTATACACGGCTAATTAAAGAAATGTACATTTTATGGCTTGTTTGAAGTTATGTAATGAATATAATCTCACTGTTGTGCTTATTTCATAGTGACTAAATTAAACTCGTTGGATAAAATTGACATGATGATCATCAAAGCTATACATATTGAAAATAAATCAATATTAAAAATACTCACCAAAAGTACCCCCTTTTTTACTGGTATTCCCATAGGCCAGTTTTTGAGGGCGTAGGACAGCTTGAACAGCGCTTTAATTAAACAATGTTTGATGTTTTTAAGCACACTTCACTGAGTACTAAATATTTCTTTAAACAGTTTCAAAAGAAATATAAAAAGATCGGACAGGGAAAGTAGCATTCAAGGAGGACAGTAAACCACAAAACACAGAAACAAACACGCAAACAGACAAACAAGAAGGCAAAAGCAATAATAAATGCAAACGACATCACAAACACAAAAAGGGTTGACAATAGGGCTACCGCCTTGGAACGGTCAGTGGCAATGTAGGCCACTGGGGGTTTAAACCGGTTCTAGGGTGCAAGTTTTGCCAAGCAATACTCTTTTATGGATGCTATGGAAACCTTAAAGGGAAGTAATTTTCATGAAGGCAAAGCTATACATATTGAAAATGAATCAATATTAAATATACTCGCCAAAAGTACCCCCTTTTTTGCTGGTATTCCCATAGGCCAGTTTTTGAGGCGTAGGACAGCTTGAACAGTGCTTTAATTAAACAATGTTTGATGTTTTTAAGCACACTTCACTGAGTACTAAATATTTCTTTAAACAGTTTCAAGTTTTGCCAAGCAATACTCTTTTATGGATGCTATGGAAACTTTTAAGGGAAGTAATTTCATGAATTTTGATAATCAAAAGCTGCTACCTACACAATCGGTGTTGTGTTTTTCTGTGATTTTCTTTCGAAAGCAACGTATAGAGAATATTGTCTTGGACAACTTGAGGTAATGTTTGTAGATTTTATGTGTTTTTACCAAAAAATGCATGGTTTAAGAAAAAGGGGATAACTCCCTTGTGTATTGAACTTTCAACAATGTCTTTTGTTTGGACTATTGGTGGTGGTCGATCTAATTATTCTATATACAGTAACACCATTTATTATTTCCTGTTTTGTTTTCTACATAATAAGGGAAAGAAAAAGGGGTACTTTTTCATTTGCTCAGTATATAATGCATGTAAGATCACCTATGTACGATGCTCATGTTGCGTTATAAGTTGTCGCTGTTGTTATTATTTCACCTTAACCCTTAGCCCGCTATGAATATATAAGGGACTGTCCTTTCTAAATTTAGACCATTTCGAGTCATTCGCAGGCTGACGCGGATTTACAATGGATGCAAAGGCTATTGAAATCGCCCTTAGCAGGCTAAGGGTTAATTAAACTAACAGTTTTGAGAACGTTTAAACGTTAATTCTGTGCATGTATGTCATATAATTCGGCAATTCATTTAACCTCTAGCTTTGATATACACAATGATTTGTTATCTCTCTTATGTTTTTTCCCAGAATGAAGTATACAAATACGTGGAACAAAAGGCGGATTATATTCCACATGTCCCTCCTAAACCAGCATGTGGCACATAAACAACATCATCAGAGAGGCAGGCGTATCTGATTGGAATGTTGCTGCTGATCACAAATTGCAAACAACATCATCGTATCTGAACGTTCTGCTTATGACAATATGCAAATAAAAGTGATCACAGTTATGCCAAGTGTTAGTATTCTGTGAGTGTAGATATCGGAGGAACATTCATACATGTAATATATACAATATTGTTACGAGTAAAATATAACAAGAAAGGAAGCAAAACCAGCAACATAAAAATATAATTAACAATCATTTCTTTACATAAAACATTCAGTTACAGAATATCCAATTCCAGTTTTCATTAATAACCATTTTTTGAATGGAGTCCAAATACAATTATCCAATGTTCCTCTAATTAACATTAACAAGTGTCGTTCCAAAGCAGTAATTGTATCTTTAATTTAAAACAGTAAGTATATCTTTAATCCAACGCAGTACGTGTCTCTTTAATCCAAAACAGTAAGTGTCTCTTTAATCCAAAACAGTAAGTGTCTCTTTAATCCAAAACAGTAAGTATCTCTTTAATCCAAAATAGTAAGTGTCTCTTTAATCCAAAACAGTAAGTGTCTCTTTAATCCAAAACAGTAAGTGTCCATTTAGTCATAATTAATTTCCAATATTTCCGGTTTAGTCCAAAAATCCAATTTCACTGTTATTATGAATCAGCACAAAAATAAGTAAATCCTCTCACACATATATCTTATATTTTTAAAAGCATCCAATTCAAAATTAACTTTTTATGAAGAATACTGGAACTCATCTAAATAGAACTTACCTCAACTGCTGGGCTGCTCCCAGAGCTAGTCTGTTTATATACTGCCCACAGATTGTTCCAAAAGCTTCCCCACTAAAATAGTCCAATGAAAACAGTCCAAATATCATCAAAAATGAATTTGCATAAACAGTCCATTTCATCATATTTAATGAATTTGCATAAATAATTAGCATACATGGTAAACATGGTATACTATATTTAACTTTCTTCGAGGCCAAATCAATAATAAACATCCAACAATGCATGTACACATTCACACATAGGTAACACCTTCCCCCTTACAGAAAAAGAATGATTTATGTAATAAAGCATTCTTTTGAACGACATTTAATAAGCAATGCAATAATGTAATAATATTTCAATTTCAACACGTCAAAACATATTACAACATGACATGTGTTTTTTTTAAAAATCAAAGTGTTAACACATATATAAAATTACACTTGTTTAAATATTCACAAATGTCTTAAACACGAGATTAAATTATCTTTTCCTCTTACACGTTTTATATCAATATCGTATTCTTTCAACATTGAACTACACCTCAGCAACCTTTGATTTTGCTTGTTTTTATTTATTAATGTGAGTGTATTGTGATCACTGAATACAATTATTGGCGAATTAGATGAAGTTAAATCCACTTCAAAATGTTGTAATGCCAAAATGAGTGAAAGACACAATTTTTCAATAGGTGAATAATTGTTCTGATGCTTGTTGAACGTTTTGGATGTTCAACACCACTGTTGTCTTCTTGCAGAAGTACTGCACCAGACCAATGTCGCCAGCATCAACTGCTAACTTAAATTAAAATGTAAAAGTTGGTGATGAAAGCACTGGTGCACTAATCCGGCTATTAATTTGTCAAATAACTGTTGGCATTTTCCAGTCCAAACAAATTTCTCTCTTTCATTCAATACATGTGTCAAAGGTTCAGCAATGACTGAAAAGTTATGACAACATTTCCTGTAAGAACCAGCCTTACCGAGAAACGCATCAATTGCTTTTTACAAGTCGGTTCAGGAAATTCAAATATAGCCCTGACCTTAGCTTCAATAGGTTTAACCTGACCCTGTCCCACTTTATGTCCTAAACATTTGACAATAGCACGACGCAACTTTTGTTGAGGTTAAAGGTTAAATTCGCATCCGCAAGACGATCGAATATACTTCTAATGGTCTGTAAATGGTCTTCCCATGTGTTATTATGAATGATCGCATCTGTTCATCGATGTACGCGTGGCATCCATCTTAACCGGAGATTAACATATTGACGAGACGTTGAAACATTGCTGGAGAGTTTCTGTTGTTTTTTGTCTCTTTCATTGTATTATCAAGTCCTTGTTTTCAGTACAGTGCGGACCTTCGATGCCATTGCGTTCGGACGCTGTGGTTTCTATAGGACCCTATATCTCATTTTTCGTTCCAAACTTTATATTGAAATAGTCCATCTGGAGTTTCAAATGCTTGAAATTGTTTTGATCTTTCTGTGAGAGTAACTTGCCAAAATTCTCTCAAAAGATCAAATGTTGTAACATATTTTGCTTTTCCAATTTTGTCAATACAATCGTCAAGTAGTGGAATTGGAAATGAATCAGTTTTTGTGACACTGTTGACTTTTCCAAATGTACCATCCGGTATGTATTATCCGGTTTTGATACAAGAATACATGGTAAACTCCAGTCACATTGACTTGGTTCAATGAAATCATTGTTAAGTTAAGTATTGAATTTCTTCTTTGAGATTCTGTTGTTTAGAAGGATTCATTCTGTATGGATGCTGTTTTATTTCCAACATATATTGGCCATTTCAAATTTTCAGCAATTCTCTCAAAATATTAATCAACTTCCTTTTCTTAAAAAGGTGGTACTAGTTTAATATGCTTTGTAACATCAAAAGTAGAAGATGAGTGGGTGGAGTGTGATATTGGAATTGCCTCGCTTGTCAAATTCAATTTGTGTATCTCTAATTCATATTTTCTCCTTTTATCGTCTTCCTGTAATTTCCATTCTTTATCTCTCATTTCGTTTTCTAATTTCAATTTTTCCAATTTTATTTCTTTTTCTCTTTCTCTTTCTTCTTTTTCTGGTTTCATCGATTTAATATCTTTTATATTTTGTAATTCAATTTCTTTTAATTTTAAATCATATTCTGTTTCCACCAACACATTTAATGCTTCCTCTCCAAATATCTCTTCATGAACCAAAATTGCACCAAAATATTTTTTTAATGTCAGACTTTCTCGTAGAAGATTTACATTTCAATAACGTATAATGTTTTGCAAGCAGGAGCAATTCTTCTTTTTTAAGTTAATCAAACTCCTCCTGGGAAGGCGTAGCAACACATTTTTAAAGACCAAACACCATTTTGACTGTAGCTGGTTTCACTCTTTATAATATTGAAAATGTACAAACTGTACAATTAATTTTGTGTTGTTATTATTTATATTAAATTTTTATTATTCCCAAAAGCATTAAAGCACCGAAATGTTTCTGTCTCGGGCGAGCCCCCATTTCTGTTACGAGTAAAATGTAACAAGAAAGGATGCAAAACCAGCAACACAAAACATATAATTAACACATTTATTTACATAACATATTCACTTACAGAATACACAAATCCAGTTTTTCGTTTTCCATTAATATCCAATTTTTTAATTAAGTCCAAATAAAATTATCAAATTACCTTTAATTCAAATTAGCAAGTGCCTATTTAATCCAAAGCAGTAAGTGTCTCTCTAATCTAGAACAGTAAATGTCTCTTTAATCCAAAACAGTAAGTGATAGAAACATTATCGGTGCTTTATTCATTTATACATTGCTTTTGGGAATAATAAAATAATAAATAAATAATAAAAACACAAAATTATTTGTACACTTTGTACATTTTCAATATTATAAAGGGTGAAATCAGCTACAGTCAAAATGGTGTTTGATCTGGAAAAATGTGTGAACATTTTCATCATAAATAATCTGCATAAAATAGTCCAATGAGAACAGTCCAAATTTCATCATAAATGAATTTGCATAAATAATTTACCCACATGGTAAACATGTTTACATCTATAGTATTTTTAACTTTCTTCAAGGCCAAATCAATAATAAACATGCAACAATGCATGTACACATTCAGACATAGGTAACAAAGTGAATTAAAATTCCCCTTTTTAAAACGTACTGAAGCTGTCCCTGTGCAAATATGTAATCACACAATGCATTGATAAATTCGTAGTGTAACCATATACTATGCTGATATTGGTAACATTCTTAAAAAATAAAAACAAAAAAAAGCCCAACAAATTCACTGCTATACATTTAAGCTTATAAATATACAGACTGACCTCAACAGGCATGGTCAAAAAAGTGGGACATGGGTTTCAAACCTTCTAAGTGCCAAGTCGTATAAAGTACCAAATAAAATAACCGAATACCGCCTACGTACACACTGCATAGATATACGTTAGAAACAGTCAATATGTGGGGTATACCTGGCATGTAACTTTTACTGTCGATCTCATTGCCTGAAACGTTATTGGCACTTGAGTTTTTTTTTTTAAAAAAAAGTAACATAAATACTAATATCAGTAAATAAAAGAGCAATAATACAATTCCCTCGTTCTTCCGCATCTTGAGTATGCCAGATCTATCGGGAACATTCACACTCAGTCAAAATAGACAACAAGTAATGGTACATAGCCGAGCAGGACGCTGGACATACAATGATTTCGTGAGGGTCACTACCATGCTCAACACTGTGGGGTTGGCGGGGAGGTCCCTTGAACAAACTTATTGCAAACTAGTTCAGTCTTATATTAGGCCAGTGGATGTGAACCTAAAACAAACGGAAGCGGTTTAACTCCTGGTCTACTATCATAGTCAAGCTAATAAAACGTGGCTGGAATCGCTTATATAAGGCAATTTCATAGCGATGTCGAACGTTTTTCGTTTCTTTATTTCTGATCGAAACAGCAATATCAAAAATGCACACCCATTTAATAAATAGAGGATCTTACATGAGTACTAATTCATTATTGAATTTATTAAACGAGTCGGCCAAATGATATAATGCGATGCTCTTGCCGAGCATTATATCATGTTTTTTAACGGGTTTAATAAATTCAATAATGAATGAGAACGAATGTTAGATTATATTTATCATAATACTCACATATCGACTTTAATTGCATTTTGCCTGTCGCTTTAACACGCGAAACCGACATAAACCCTGGAAATTGGATCATAGTCATTATCGCTTACCATAACCTTCACCCTAATCGATTTTTTTGACAACGCTTACTAGGCTTATTTGCATACTTATATAACCAGTGGTTTATCGAAAATATAGAATGGTGTTATTCCACCCCATACCGTAAGTTATGTTAAAAAAAATAGTATAGCCTATGCGAGATTCATACCCATGATTTTTGGGTTGGAAATGTATATGCATAACGTATACCTATATCCTCAAATGACGGTAGCGTTTGATGTTTGTTTTACGTCTTGTCTTGTTGTACCCTTAATGGTTTGTTCTCTTGTCTCAGGCACACACACTCTCACGCGCGCACGCACACACACACCTACATACCTTTAAACGTATGCGTTTTGTCTACTGATACAACTACATTCAAACAATTAAAACATTCACTTCGGGGACCATCCATTGGTTCTACCATTTCCTCATTAAAAACAACCTATTCTCACCATTGTTGAAATATCATTTTCATACACCCTTGCGTACTATTAGTACTTCAATCGACATACTCCTTGTTTTATATTTAGTTTGTTCCAATCTAGTGATATTTTAAATGAATATCTTCATATTCTATGGTGATTATATGCCAGAGATGGCCCATATTTTGAACAAAATGTATTCTATTTTATTATATTCTATGTTACATTTTTATTACGAAACAGCTATTTGCGCAGGCCCTTTAAATTGGTCCTACTTTATTTTATCATCGGATGAATCGGTTGCAAGTATTGCATGTAATTACATCCGTTCTGTGTAGCTTTGTTTAAAAGTTCTGCTTCCGCAATAGTTTTCCTTCCTCACATTTTTAGACAACGGGGTGAGAGAGAGAGAGAGCGAGAGAGAGAGAGAGAGAGAGAGCGTATCGTTTTGCTTCCCCCACTTTCCCAAATACTGGACAAATGACAGAAATCCTAGTATTTTATAAAATATCTCATTTTGGAATACCAAACGTATATATTGGTTTATACGTTATCAAGTCTTGGTAGGGTTACTCTTGCAGTAAACATGTTGTGTGACCGGCGGAGTTATAGAACTTCCATGTTGTGTATCATTCTTGTTTGGCAAGTAGTAATCTAACATAACGTAAATTCACAGTATTCAATGTATAACTTAGTGTGAAACATGTCATTTCATACAAACATTATCGCATACACTCCAATATTTAATATTAATGTTATATTATGTGGTATTATATCATAACGTGTATACTGTCACAGGGCATAACATTAGTCAATCGACCTAAGTAAGAAACTATATTTTCCATTACAAATGTTTGACAAATAAAAAAAAAAATGTCTAGCGCCTCCCCCATCCCCAGACCGGTGGTTCCCCAATATATGTAAAGCTACTACGCCACTTTTGTTAAATATGTACTTTATACTTCACAGCCTCTATTCCAAACCTGTGAGAACACACATTCAATCCTGATAAAGCATAGACAAACATGCTTACAGTATTAACATATCTAATAGTGTTGTTAAACTATAAAATGCAATAAATTTATCACCTCTAATCAAGAGGTGATTCCGTGTGAAAAATGAAACACAACGGATACATGTTGTGCACGCACGGCAGCTTTCAGAATGTCCTTAATAAGTTGTCTTTATTTTGATTTACACAGAGAACGGCAACCCAGTATCTCAACTTTTCTGAAGTTGAATATAATTAGAATATAATGTAATGACGAACTTATAAAGGCGAACTAGTATATTAGATATTAGATCTGGCATTAGGCTTTTCACCAATTATTGAGACTCTCTCCGAATATCATATGACCAACACCTTTGTAAAACATTTATCTTCTTTTAGAACAGTCTATATGCCCACAAAGCAAAATCTCATTTTCCTTTATCACTCCACTAACACGTTTTTAAGACAGTTATAAACAACGATGTACATATAAGTGACATAATTGGAACGAAACATGGAATTCAATTTGAAATGTTAAATTAATGTCTTACATTTTAGGTTTACGATATATATCTAACGATGAGTATGCTTTCAGTATAACTTCTCCTCGAAAGTAACATAGCTAGTATACATATTCTATATAGATAAAAACAGTGTATTATGTGAACAATTTTTCATTCTAGAATTCATATGTTCATCGGGTTGAACAAAGTTTTTATTATTTCCTAGCATGATCACACTTTAGATATTCAGCTGATGTTGGACACACCAGTACACAACTAACTAGTATGCGATAGTTACTATGGAATCCTAGAGTTACATTGGGGTTAGGTATGCATGCATATCTCACCCATGTTAGCTTTACATTGGGGTTAGGTATGCATGCATATATCACCCATGTTAGATTTACATTTGGGTTAGCCATGCATACATGTCACATCCATGTTAGTTTTACATTTGGGTTAGGTATGCATGCATATCTTACCCATGTTAGATTTGCATTGGGGTTAGCTATGCATGCATATCTCACCCATGTTAAATTAACATTGAGGTTAGTATACATGAATATCTCACGTATGTTAGATTTACATTGGGATTGACTATGCATTCATATCTCACCCATGCTAGTTTTACATTTGGATTATGTATGCATGCATATCTCATCCATGTTAGATAAAAAAGTAGCAGAGTACGTTGTATTGACTCTGTTCATGAGAGGTAATGTTAGGTACAACACCACTCACACCTCGTAGCACCGGCTTAAGATATATTCTACTTTAAATCCACAAAGATTGGACTTGATGATCCCAAAAGACCAGTAAGTAATAACACTACTGATTTGTGGTTGGAGCAAATATTTACGGCCGCAACACAGCACTAAACGAACGCTAGTGTGAATGTCAATAAATACTGAAAAGGGGATCCCTTGGAAGCAACAAACACAAACAAGACATAAAAGTAGCAGATTCGGTTTTATTGTGTTCATGAGAGGTAATGTTAATTGCAACAACTATCACGCCTCCTAGCACATGCTTAAGCGATATTCTACTTTAAAGCCACACATATCGCGTTTGATGATCCCAAAGGACCAGTAAGTAATAATACTACTGATTTGTAGTCGGGTGACTTTTTACGGCCGCCACACAGCACTAAACAAACGCTAGTGAGAATGTCAATACATACCGAAAAGGGGATCTCTTGGAAGCAACAAACACAAACAAAAAATAAAAGTAACACACTCGGTTTTATTGAGTCTGTTGATGAGAGGCAATGTTAAATGCAACACTTCTCACGCCTCCTAGCACTGGCTTAAGCGATTTTCTACTTTAAAGCCACAAACATCGGGTTTGATGATCCCAAAGGACCAGTAAGTAATAACACTACTGATTTGTAGTCAGGGCTACCTTTTACGGCCGCCACACAGCACTAACTAAAGAAACGCTAGTGTGAATGACAATAAATACGGGAAAGTGGATCCTTTAGAAGTAACAAACACAAACAAGAGATAAACGTAGCAGACTCGGTTTTATTGAGTCTGTTCATGAGAGGTAATGTTAAGTGCAACACCTGTCAAGACTCATAACACCGGCTTAAGCGATATTCTACTTTAACGCCACAAAGATCGGGCTTGATGATCCAAAAGGACCAGTAAGTAATAACACTACTACTTTGTAGTTGGGCGACTTAAGCTGAATTTCAAAAGTTGCCAACGACATACGCAAAAATAATAACCAGGCTTTTCCGAAGCTCAGGTTAAAAATCTAACGACTAAGGGATGGACTATCTAACCGATACACATGTACCCGGACGACATTGTAATCGCTAACTTGAGATCCGTAAATGGGCTTGAAAAACCTTAAATTAGCTTAAAGTTTATGAAAAGTATAGACGCTATTTAGAGAAATTTTCAACATTAAGAAACCGAAAGGGAGAGAGCGTAGCGTATCCAATGTTTCGGGGTGGGCCTCAGATTATGCTTTACGAAAAGAAATGCAACACAAAATGTATGAATTGCCAACCTGAACATTACAATTCTGATTTCTCAGATTTTAAAATCAACAGAAAATATTTTATTCAATCTGTGAAATCAGCGATTCTTCCAGCTGAAAACAATATTTGAAAGATGTTAGCTTCCGCCTGTACGGCAGTGTTAACTAAAAACTGAACGTTTTATTAAAATTATTAAACTTTAAGTACCAGTAATTAACGTTCCTAATTAACTTATTTAAATTTTTACTTTCGTTAATCAAGTTATATGATTTGTAAAGTAATTTTAAATGAAAACGGGTCGAAGAATTTTCTATTTTCATGAAGAAGTAGTAGTAAAATGGATTTCAGATTCATCAGATTTAAATGTTAACAAACATATAGATAATAACACGCACACAAGCACGGGAAAGACACGCACCTACAAACACACGCGCGCACGCAAGCACGCGTGCGCTCATACACTCTCCCATAATATGTTAGTTAATATTAACATTTGAAATTTGTGGAAACGGTGTCAGAGGGAAATCAGCAATAACGGGAACCTGCGACTGCGTGAAATACATTGAGATATCGAATAAAATGTTATTTGTGTATGGAGATGATGCACGCCATTGTTTTTATTTCGTCAAAATGTCACTGCCATGGCAACACAGTGGGGGAAAAATTCCGAAAAGTCAGGATATATGTGGAATGTTTTACGAAAAGACATTCAATATATACAATTTACTCCAGAACGGCAGTTTTTTACTCTTTTGTTGTATTGCCAAGAAGCTTCGGAATTGTGTACCGGAAGGATAAACGGGTGAGCGACCATCATGTGTACCCCACATCCTAAAAACTACGATTTGCGAAAAATAATATTGCCGGTCTTTTCTCAACAAAAGCAAATTCCATATCTATAACTATTAATCGAAACAATACCCTTCAAGTGTATCATTTTAAACAATAATTGCCCCCTGTCCAGTGACAACACCTGATCATGTATTTCACTGTACATACTATTTGCTACCGATACACGCTCTCTGTATATGTGAACATGAATAATATGTGTGCGATTTTGTATTGTTTCAAGGATATTATAGGAAATAAATATATATAAAAACATATGTGGAATACGAGGGTAAGTGTTAATAAATATCTACATGGTGATATATTTACGTTATTCTTATCTCATTCCACAACCCCCCTCCCCCACCCCACCCCACAACATATGTTCAACAAACATGTATATACTTACATTACACGCCATTGAATAACCTCATTGAGTTGAACAGTCTGTAGTTATCGGAGATCTGCGCAAATTGCTATATAATTTGCCGTAATCACTGGGTGGTACAGTTTCAAAGTTACCGAAGCGTTTATCAGGCCTATGATGGAAATGTCTCGATATGCGCTACGACAATATACCAGCCTAAACAATCTATACAACACATCCAGCAAAGAACTTCATCTATAGGCTTTCCTGCGTTTAAAATACCTTGAAATTGTATTATTTTATCGGGATTGTGTAGCTTTAAAGCATACAGCGAATGATTTTTAAATATGATCGCAAACAATCGTATTAAATAAATACAATGGCTTCAACATTAATCATTTTCAACTCTACAATTAATCAACTTGAAACTTTATAATTCACCTACACGAATATCTAAATTTGTTTGAGCACAACCCGTCTCAAACTATAAGTTTGCATACACAATTCTGTTTTGAAAACAACGTCTAGTTCTAAGTATAAACTTGTTCTTGAAAACCCAGCCTAGTTTTGACACAGAGATTGCTCTGTACGCTTCGCTTCAACACAAGCCAACGAAGACTAAATGGAACCTTATGTCAGGGAAATTCTGCAGTTCTAATTAACCTTTCTCTCTCACGCGATTAAACTTCATTGACAACCTAGGCAAAGTCGATAAGTCCAATATACCTCAGCCAATATCAAAGAAACTGACCTCAAAGAAACTATAGCTGTATGTAAAACTAGTGGGCGTGTACCTAAAGCAGATGGGAGTTGTTTTACACTTGGTTTACTACCAAATTCAAGCTACAGAAACATGGCTGGAATCTCGCATATAAGGCAGATTTTATAGCGAACTTTTTCATTTATGTACCTGCGATCGACAAAGAAACATAAAAAACACACACCTATTCACTGAAAAATATTATAGCCTATGCGAGTTTCGAATCCATGACTTTCAGATTGACAATCACTATGTTATTGACACTTGGCTGTCAAATGCGTTATTTCTTTATCGATATACTTTTAGTGTAATAAGACTCAGTTGTAAATATATGGGTTTATAGGCGCGTTACTACTGTCTCGACGCAGAGCTAGCTTTTATGGTGATATCGGTAGAGTGCCGCTTCACATGCAATCGTTCCGAGTTCAAACCCGCTGAGTGCCTTAAATCTTTATAATTTATGTAATTTTTCATTGTAATTTTTCCGGTCCGATTATATTGGTGGAGGGTCCGGGTAGGCATTGTATGAGGTCCTGCCCAGATGCCTAGATCATTGTATATGTTGTTGTTTATATGTGTTGTGTGATATTTATAAAAAATAAAAAGGTTGGAGGTATGTAATAGTACTCAGCAGGGGTATATGTAAGTAGATATGTTTATAAGCGCGTTACTACTGTCTCGCCGCTTTTAGACTTAGCTTTTATGGTGATATCGGTAGAGCGTCCGCTTCACATGCAATCATTCCGAGTTCAAACCCGCTGAGTGCCTTAAATATTCAAATGTAATTTTTCAGTGTATTTTTTCCGGTCCGATTATAGTTAGAATGGTATACTTCACCCTTTTTCATTTTGTGTGTATGTATGTGATTTTTCAGTGCATTTCTACGTGCATACGAACAGCAACAACTTTCGAAAAAACGCTTCGGAAAGTATAGATTATAAATTCCAATATTAGAATAGTATACGGTATACGCTGAAAATATACTGTGTACGTTTTGTTGAAATTACATTGAGAAATAATAAAGTTAATTGTGAAACAAATAAATAGTAAACATGAAAAGTAGGTTATCAATTGTCTCTGTGACCTAATGGTAAGGTATACGAATTGTCAATTTCCAAGTCTCAAGGTCGAATTTAGTGAATAGGCGGTGATGCATTTTTTTACCGATGTTGCTACATGTACAACGAAATACAAATTAAAAACGATGTCATTGATATAAGTTTCTTTCTTTATATACGGGTTTATGACCATGTTTCACATTGAATTTGGTAGTAAGTAAAGCGTAAAACACCTCCCATTTGCCTTATGTACACGTCCACTAGCCTAATATACAGCTATATTATCTTTAAACGCACAGACTACATAATGGGCTAAGTCGTGATTCTTATAGCCCACCGAATGCACAATTTCTCTCTAATTCCCTTTCTTTAACTATAATTTGTTTATCTTTCCAATGTTCACCTAATTTGCGTATTTGTATTTTTTCTTGTACGATTTATAAAAACCATTTAAACAGGATTGGAAAACATGTTATTGTTTACTGGTTGTTGGAGACTCTAATGTACTCTACGTTTAACAAGAATTAATGCACAGACAAGGAAACAGTTTGTCTTGTTTGCTGTCATGTTCAGCCGTTAACAAAACAATAGTCAATATCAACACGCCCCCTATCTGCATGCTATGATACTATTTTAATTATAAATCGCTCAATGCACTCGACGCGTAAATAATTTCATTTAGGCGGCCGGACAGAACTAGAATGACAGACAAATACAAGCATAACTAACAACGACATTGTATTGTTGCAGTCATATATGTCTTTCTGATAGAAGTCCATAGTATATATAGAATATCCCCTTGGTACTAATGGTACAATATTTTGATAGAAGGTCAAACAATACGACGTCAATGTAGCTGCATTATTTGAGATGGATACTATAGATATAGTATATGTTTACATAAAAGTCGACTAAAATACTGTCAAAATGAGATGCGGCACGTCCTTTCCGGAACACGGTACATCCATTCAAGATGGCGGACAGGGAACCTGTCTAAATGTACGTCGCGCATTTAACGCTATATCATATATTTTACGATAGTTACAAACCTATCTATTGTTGTCCCTTGAGCAAAACAGCCCAGTCTGTCCATAGCGTATACTTGCCCCTTTGGCTTTATTGCACAAATGAATATTTAGAGCATTACCTTGTCTGTATGACCGCAGTTTGTTTTGAATCAAAACATGTTCAGACTTTTTTTTCGTTTTTCGGCACATAATACACCATGGCTGTTGATTTTATCAACAACAAAAAAGCAATGTTGGTACAAGTCAAATGCTGAAAGTCCAGGTGTTGTATGTTCAGGAATTTCATGTTATCTACGAGTGTATACGAACAAGTGCATTTTCTGTTTTGTATGAGTCAAATGCGGTTTATCCACCAGGGACCGGTATATATTTTCCGCCAAAATACTGAATGTATTAACGGTACATCCCCGAAAAAAGGAAACGGTATATCCTCTGACATGCAATGGATGCGGTATGCTCACACAACCGGACCATTCATATCAATTTACCTGGCAAAAGCGATCGTTTAATTTGGCGACATGCGAGGGTAGAGGTTTTGGACGTTGGATGCAATACGTTTCCGTTTCGTACAAAGCGTTGAAAGTTTTCCACCCTGCCATTGGGCGTTTTGTAACATGCCGTTGGACGTTACGTACCCTGCCGTTGGACGTTACGTACCGTGCCGTTGGACGTTTCGTACCCATACATTGGACGTTTTGTACGAAGCATACATTGGACAATACATAACATTTATTATACCTATAAATAACACATAGATAGGAAACTGTAAAATGTATCTCAGTATCACTTGGTGTACCCTCTTCCAACAGTTTTTGAATATATTGTTTTGAAAATCAATATATTCACATTATTATACCAAATACCTTATATGTCTGTGATGATACTATTTATTATGAATCGTTGATTGTATTCTCATCAAAATCAATGAATGTTCGAGTGATGAGTTAAAAGGATAAGTTAAAAGTATGTAAATGAATAAATGAGAACTGATTAAATTTGTAAATGAAAACTGAGTAATTGTCTGCAAAATTGTTTCCACCGAGTAAATGTCGTTTACAATATTTCAGTAAGGTCACCGGTATTAACTAGTTTGCTCTGTGTTGTACTTATGTGTTGTACTTGCTCCAGGGACCCAGTATTTGTGGCTCTAAAGGAGAATATCGCGTAAACCGGTGCTAGGAGGCGTGATATGTGTTTCACTTTACATTACCTCTCATGAACTGACTCAATAAAACCCGAGTCTCCTACTTTTATCTCTTGTTTGTGTTTGTTACTTCCAAAGGATCCACTTTTCAGTATTTATAGACATTCACACTAGCGTTTGTTTAGTGCTGTGTGGCGGCCGTAAAAAGTCGCCCCGACTACAAATCAGTAGTGTTATGTAGTATTATTACTTACTGGTCCTTTGGGATCATCAGGCCCAATTTGTGTGACTTTAAAGTAGAATATCGCTTAAGCCGGTGCTAGGAGTCTTGGGATGTGTTGCAATTTACATTAACTCTCATGATCAGAATCAATAAAACCGAGTTTGCTACTTTTATCTCTTGTTTGTGTTTGTTGCTTCCGAGGGATCCACTTTTCAATATTTTTTGACACTAGCGTTTATTTAGTGCTGTGTGGCGGCCGTAAAAAGTCGCCCGACTACAAATCAGTAGTGTTATTACTTACTGGTCCTTTGGGATCATCAAGTCCAATCTTTGTGGTTTTAAAGTAGAATATCGCTTAAACCAGTGCTTGGAGGCGTGAGATGTGTTGCACTTAACATTACCTCCCATAAACAATACTCAATAAAACTGAATCTGCTACTTTTATCTCTTGTTTGTGTTTGTTGCTTCCAAGGGATCCACTTTTCAGTATTTATTTACACTTGTTTGTGAAATATAGCAGAAATTACGTTATAGCTGATTAATAAAATGTAATAATTATACATTTGCAAAATTGCAAACGCCCCCAGTAGGTTCTTTTGCAAATATTTCAAAAGACTTTTTTGAAACTAAGACTTTTAAAATCTCGCCAACTATGACACTTACATCTCACACCTATTCATTGAAAATATGAAACCGATCAATATATTTTTAATTTTTTCGGTACCAACCCACAATATCAAAACATTTCTAAACGAAGTTAAATATCAATATATTGATACTCGCGTATGCGATGATTTGGGCAGGGATATCCTTGCATATAAAACAACACCCGTTGTGGTAAATGACAACCTGGCGACAGTGAGGTACCAGAATGTCGTTATAAGCACAATTCAAATACACCCGCACTATATAGCCTAGTTTAAAATATCTCGTTATATTCAACGATATATCACTGTAACGTTTGCAACGTTAGGAACGTTAGGAGAATAAACAAAGCAATGCGAAAGAATCACATGTGTGCGTTATTTTCACATTTTAGGGGTATTAGAATAGAAATAGAACATCAAAACACCCTTCGGCTAGTGAAATTATTGTTTACAATTCAACTCCAAACCGTGATACCCTTTGGGCTCGTGATATTATTGTTTACAATTAAACTCCAAACCGTGATATATTACACGATAATTCACCGTAAATGATGTTCTATTTCTTAAATACAGTTATGCAGTAGCTACCAGCCACTGATCGCACTATATGTTACCTGCTCTAAGCTCATACTAGATTGCATGTTCTTCCGTCTCTTTCGCCAGATCGCAGTCCCATTGGTGCTTTTGTCTTAACAACGTCAACTAGAGTATATTTAAGAAGATCATTACGCTGGTTTTACTGGTCCGCTCTGGCTGGTTTTCAAACTTGTCCGATCTTTCATTGATATTCTGGCAAGTTTAGTAAATATCAGTTGAAACTTGAAGTCCCTATCGTAGCATATGTAGCATATTAAAATATCAGGGCCATAACTGCAGTGTTACTGGTCCTATCTGGCCGGTTTTCGAACATGTTTGAGCTTTTATTAATATCAACAATCTGGCAAAGTTTGGGAACGGTAGAATGCAAAATGGAGGCGCTAGAATGATAACAAGACAAAATATAGCAATTTTCGTTAATTAATAAAATAATTAAACGGACGGACGACGGACGTTCTGACGGACGGACGACGGACAACAAGACAAAATATAGTAATTTTCTTTAATTCCAGGACCATAAATCCGGTGTTAGTGGCTCTATCTCTCTGGTTTTGGCATTTGTTTGAGATTTTATTTTTATCAATAATCTAGCAAAGTTTGGTAACGATAGGATGCAAAATGGAGGCTCTAGAATGATGACAAAAACAAGTTATTATAAGGACACTTCCTACAGCTTTTTATGCGCATATTTTGTCATTTGTCTATCTCAGAAACCAAGCTGGTGACCTCATATTTTTAAAGCTGAAATTTGCTTAGGATAGACCATTCTAGCTATGTAACAAATCTTAAAAAAGTTGTTCATAGGAAAAAAATTAAGAACCTGTAAAATAAGTCCTAAATGGACGGACGACGGAAGGAAGACGGACGACGGACAACATATCATGGCACAAACCTTACTGGTACTTGTCAAGTAGAGCTAAAAATCAGTCAATATATAAGGGTGATTAAACAATACTCAGAGCCTTTACAGGATGGAATAGTGGAACCACCATATTCGAAATTGAAGTAAGAAAACGAAGTATTTGAGAATTTACCACAGATAACTGATTTCAACTATTTACCTTCAAAGTGTAAATCTCATTAAAAAAAGACCCAGGGTTGATATACTGGAAGACACTATATAGCGAACTGAAATTTTAACAACAAAAAAAAAGAAAAGTTGAAAAGAACGTGATACCAATATATATTGAAATGGGTTGATTATAAAATAAATCACAAAACCTGGGATAAATACAAATACAATGAATATTTATTTTCGATTAAAGTTTATACTATTGAGTATATACCGTATACATTGTACGTCAAAGAATATATCCTTTCCTGTTTTCGGGACTCTATCGTTAATACAGCGTTTTGACGGAAAATCTAAACCGGTCCCTGGTGAATATATCGTCACTCAAATAGAATTCCTCAAAAGTCAGGCCAGAACTTTCAGCATTTGTCTTGTACCAACATTGCTTCCTTTTGTTGGTAAAATCAATAGCTATGGTGCATTATGTGCTGAGAAAACAGCCCGAACATGTGTCCTCCCTCGATACAAAACACGTTGCGGTCGTACAGTCAAAGTAAGGCTCCACATCTTCATTGTTGCCATAAAACCAAAGGGGCAGGTATACATTATGGACACACTGGGCTTTGTTTGCTAAAGGAGCAACAATAGATAGGTTTTTAACTATCGTAAAGTACATGCTATAGCGTTAAATACGCGACTTACCTTTTGACAGGTTCACTGTTCGCCATCCTGAATGGATTTACCGTGTTCAATAAAGGAGGTACCGCATATGGACAGAGTAAAACAAGTAGTCTAAGTTATAAACTTTAATACAAAATGCCAACTTCTTATAAATGCACGTTTCAAGAAACAAATTCGATTCAATAAGCATACATATTGACTGTAATGTGTTTTCTATAAATTCCAGATTGATTTGAGCTAAATGAAGGATACAAGCCACTTAAGTGTAATTTAAACATTGTTTTACAAATGGAATCTGACATCGTCAGGTCTCATGCTTTTCAAATGCAGCTACAATTCATCTAATACATAATGATGTTTGTAATTTATTTATCTATCGCTGTCCAACTGACATCTCTCAGACTAAATAAATCACGCACACAGATGTTGATGCTATGGAAAGTAAACAACTCACGTTATAACAAAATCCATTTACATTAAAAAGGGTGTGTAGTTGTTAACAGCTGAGACAAAGGTTTTGCTATTTTGCTCCAAAAGCTTTTCAGAAACTTCAGGATTATACATTGCCAATGTTGTAAAAAACTTCATAATCTTAAAGTGCAAACCTTCTGCTAACAATGTACGAGTGGAATAGGAAATGTCGCATTCTCAGAACACAGTCAACCATAAAATGTAGATATAATAATCGAACAGGAAAAGTAGCATTCAAGGACGACAGTCAACCACAAACATACCCAGAAACAAAGAACAACTTTAAATATGAATAAAAGGCGAAATAAGACATCACAAACACAAAAGGGTTGACAATAGGGCTACCGCATTGGAACGGTCAGTGGCAAAAAAGGCCGCTGAGAGTTTAAAACAGGTTCCAGGGTGCACCAAACATCACTCTTATCCTATTTCCATCCCAATAAATGGGACAGTGTAAATACAGATATCCCAGCCAGGTTATACTCTCTAACAAACAAAGCTGCATTAATAGGCAATATAAGTAAAACACATAAATGATCATGAATATATAATATCAAAAACAAAAGCCTAGAAATCCACAAAATAAGTACTGAATGACTTGGCAGAAACCAGAGCAATAAGAGAAGAAGCCGTTAAGGGTACGACAAGACAAGATTAAAGACAAACATCAAACGCTACCGTCCTATAAGGATTTAGGCAGACGTCATCATAGAGTCCACAATCTGTCCGGTCATCGCACAATCAAAGAGAAACACGCATAGAAACAAACAACAGTTACAAGGATAAATAACGGTTATGTTAGTCTGAACGTTTGCAAAAGCAATCTTATACGACACGTGCCGTTTAAAAGCATGGAATCCCCAACGAAATGTTTAGTGTCAAGCTCTCCGATAATAGACACTGTCAACTATAATTTTCCAGTTTCCACCGGTACATGATGATAGTGAATGCACATTACTGTTATTCTCTACTGAGCAAATAAGAATTAGCACATAACATGCATGTCATTTCTATAGACGAGATACAAAGCCGTGCATGTCCGGGGTCAATGATAAAGTGACATAGATATGACCAATAATAATGCTACAAAGTCATTTGTAAACGAAGTCGGTGACAAAAATAAAATATGATGAGAATCTACTTTTATAGGTTATCGAAAATTGTTCTCATTTCAATGAAAAGGAAGGTAACTTTAAAATTACGAAATTTGAATGTTTTTGTTTGAGAATAACAATCGTTCATGAACATATTTCAGTGCTTTTTAAACAATGATAGAATGGGCAATTCTTGTAAATGCCAAACATTAAATTTGTTCAAAGAAATACGTTTGTATAATGAAATAAGTTGTTTTTAATATATGGAAGGTATTTCTGATACATCGATTAGAAAATAATACAATAACACACTTTAAAATTTATAAAAATAGCATTTCTAATATCTTCAAACAATTATATCAATGTTCATATGTTTAATCTGTCCGAAAAAGGTGTGCTGAACTTTGTTTTGTTTAGTATAGACAAATATCTTCAACAGGAATAAAAGGCAAATGGCAGAAAGGAAATAATTATCTCAAACAGTAACACCAGAAAAATGGCAGAAATGTAAATGTCTGAGGGTAAGGGTATACCGAACACTTTCAACAACACACTACATGTGCATTTGCATATGGTTGTGCATGCATTATATTACATAAAGACACCTGTGCCAGTGTCGACAATTCAACAACGCATATAATTTAGCTTTAGAAAGGAACAAGGGTGAACATTTATGCCTTCTACTAATTTTCACTAATCGGTTAATTAAACATGTTACTAAATATGAAATATTATACAACACGTTATATCCAACACAAATAAGGCGTTTGTTTGAAGTGGCTGCAAAAGACTTAGTAGTGTTAGTATTTACTTGTCCTTCGGGATCATCAAGCCCGATCTGTTTAGCTTAAAAGAAGAATACTGATTAAATCCGGTTCTAGTGGGTGGGAGAGTGGGTGTGTGTGTGTGTGTGGGGGGGGGGGGGGGTTGAGGGGGGGGGGGGGGGTGCGGGATAGCTGTTGCACCTTATATTAACGTTGCACCTTATATTATCTCTCATAAATTTGTAATTTTCTCTTGTTTTTGTTTGTTGTATCTAAGGTGTCCCCCTTTCAGTACTTATTTACATACATGTATTCATTTTACATGTTTACGTGTTTGAATATTATCTTCCCACCTCGATTTGCATTCTGTTTATATCACGCGTACAACAACTACAAATAGTTAAACATTTCTGGTCTAGAGACAATGCTTGCATACAAGTACAGTCAGCGTTTACTTAGTGGCATAACACTTGATTACCAAAACACCCAAACACCGAGATTTTGAGGTATCGCTGACACATACGAAATGCAATCATTATCCGAGAAAACATGGAAATATGTTACTCGATGTTTAAACATATGTCGATGCTCTGGCAATTATCTAAATTCAGTGTAAAAATCGAAGCCACCCAATTAAAGTTTGTTTGCTAATTGTTTATGTTCAGATGTGTTAAGTGAACACATAAAGCATTTATTTTGCTGAGTGAATTTGTAACATAAATTGGATGTATTGCGTTATTCTGCTTCAAAAGCACTCTGCTTCGAATTATAATTGAATTTCATTTAACTTTTTTTGAACACATTCATGATATCCAACAGGGGACATAATGTCTAAATAAAACGAAGATTAACGGAACAGAAAATTCACCATTTTAAATTGAAAACATGGGATTCCGTTAACCGGTAAACGCATTTTATTTAAGAAATAGTTTTAGTTTTTAGCCCATTATGCCTATATGTACTGATTCCTATAACCTGTTTGTCTTGTTGCGCCGTGAAAAGTGAAGTCATCTCGACATGTGTGTTTAACCTAAGTCCTTACGTAAGGGACCGACATTTTTTTCTGGGGTGGCGGGAGCGGGGATTTTCATTTCCACCGGAATGTCCTTTTTGCATTTCTTTAAACCAGGAGTTTTCTTTTTCTTCGTACACTGGCCAGATTATTTTTTTCCGTCAACTTGAGAGCCAGAATTTTTTTTTTAAAGCTATACTATTCGTAGAATAAGAAGAGCTGTTGTAGATCTACTCAATGTCTGCGTTTACGTTTGTTAATATCTATATATCGTGTAATACATGATTTAAATGGAACATTCAGGAATATGTGAAAGTTTTATATAAATGTACAATTGAAAATAAAGCAGTGTAAGGTCTATGCTTAGATGAATCTGACTTTGTGCGTGACCTGAGCTGCAGTATTATATATACTGAAAGGATAAAGAAACGCATAGGTGTTTTTCTCATTTTTTAAAAAAAAAATCCATGTTAAAATTATAATAATTTCTTTTTTGCCTATCGAGTAGCTGCTAAATAATGCATTGTTTTTTTTCAATACTTCGATGGTTTACGTCGTACCACGCAAAGTGGTAAAAACAACTTCCACGTGCACGATAATCCACATGCTAGATATCAATATGACACATGGCTCAAATCATTCCTTTACAATCCTTTTGCATGTATGGACTATTTTGATTGAACAAAAACGTGTTAATACGATGCCACAGCGACGTCAAAATGATCGTGACCGTGCAGTGACGTTAATGCGCCAAAGTGTCTCGCAGGCAGAGATTAAAAGGCGTCTAAACGTTAACCAAACCACCATTAGTCCTCTCTGGGCACGGTTGCGTGTTACTGGCACCACTGCGGATCGGCCTCGACGCCGCCGTCCACGCGTAACGACGTCTAGACAGGACCACCACATACGTCTTATTCATCTACGAAATGGGTCCCAAACTGCAGTGGAGACGGCCATCCATACGCAAGGGACAAACAATAACATAGTCCATCCCAAAGCAATCAGGAATCGACTGCGCGAGGATGGCATTCAAGCGTATCGTCCTTACGTCGAAACGCCTCTCACACCACGAAGAAGGGAGGTACGTATGAGCGTCACGGCTCGTTTGTATTTCCGAGACTGCAGTGGCGTCACATATTGTTTTCTGACGAGTCTCGATTCACGTTGTTTCGAGCAGACGTCCGTAAACGTGTATATAGGCGACCTGGGGGAACGTAACATTGACGCCTGCGTGACAGAGTGTGACCGTTTCGGAGGTGGATCTGTCATGGTATGGGGTAGTATCGAATACAACTTCAAGTCACCTCTGGTGGTCATTGATGGAAACCTGACAGCCATTAAGTACCGAGACGACGTTCTCCACCCTCACATCGTTCCTTCAGTGCTTGAGAATGGCTTTACATTTCAACAAGATAACGCCAGACGCCATGTTGTGGGAGTTTTCAGAGCGTTTCTCGATGAAAACCACGTAAACGTAATGGATTGGCCACCGTATAGCCCAGATTTCTCATTTTGGGACGAATTGGATCGCTGTCTTCGACGTCGCGTTAACTTCCCAGGAACGCTTCATGAACTTCGAAATGCAATGTTAGAAGAATGGGACAATATTTCTATGGCTCGTATCAATAAACTTATTCAGTCTATGCCATCACGAGTGAGAGCCGGGCTTACAGCCAGGGGTGGTCACACACGTTACCAACTTAAACTCGAGTTTAACGACAGTGATGTTCTTTGAACGTTTCTCGTAAAATAACGAGTTGTGGTTATCAAACGAATTTTGGAAGTTAGATTGTTGGATGATGATATTACATAATGGAATACTTGTTCAATGCATTGGAATATCATGTAAGTAAAATGTACAGTCAAAGAATATTATGCGTTTCTTTTTCCTTTCAGTATACATAAATTTCATTTAAATTTGGAGTTTAAATGAAATTTAGGCGCAAAGTCCAGGGTTTCCGATACCGTATTTAACCTCAACAAAAATGCCAATAAATATCTCACAGACTTGGAGTTTAAGTGAAATTTAAGCCTATACCAGTGTTTCCTACATCACAGTTATCCACATTAAAATGTCATTAAATTTCATGTAAAAATGCAGTTTAAGTGAAATTTTAGCGGAGAATTGTTTCCTACATCACATTTAACCGGAATAAAATTTCATTAATTTCATGTAATAGTGGAGTTAAAGTGAAATTTAAGCAGACACCAGTGTTTCCTACACCAGATTTATCCGCAATAAAACTCCATTAAATTTCATGTAAAAGTGGAGTTTAAATCAAATTTAAACTATAACAAAATTCAGGTATTTTGTGAAAAATTAAATGCCATTTAAAGATGAATTAAATCTGAAATTTAAGGGGTTGCTGATTCCTCATTATAATAGGAATTAAAGAGTAGTTTAATTCAGATTTAAGATGTTATGAAACCCCTTATTTTATGCAGTGGAGGTTGCACTCTTCTCAAACAAGTTTAATTTAAAGGTTATCTCAATTTAAAATTCGATAATTATCAAAATATCATAAAAAAATACAGGAGCCCATCTGACATGTTTGAAACTTGTCAAAAAGTCTCAAATTGAGGCAGTCATCTTTGACTGATGATTTGATCTATTAAAAGTATATGGATATTTACTTGAATTGATACTCTTTACTTTTAACGATTTTATCAATATGCCATATATGGCAAAAAGCGCGATGACATCATCCATACAAGATGGCACTCATTTAAAAAAAAAAGGTAATATTACTCATTTTAATTTACTATATCACCTTATAGTCTTGACTCAGTGTTGATTTAAAACGAATGCGTAATATCACCTTAGAATCGTTGATATCAATTATTGCATTGGATTGATTATATCGCACTTTGGTGCAGATGAACAGCTAGATAGGCCGATAACTGTATCTGTAATATTAGAAGCTGTTAAACCCGTAATCGTGGTAAATTCTACTAGTAATGATTTTTTAAGGAATGAATATTTTATAGAATATATTGATATTTTATCTTCAAATATTTGTGACATATTTAATTCCATTTTGAACAGTGTTTTTTTTCTTCAGAAAAATGGACAGAGGGTGTCATGATACCGTTACATAATAGGGAGCTAAACATTATGTAAACAACTATAGGGGTATTACATTAGTCAGCTGTTTATTTAAACTGTTTACATCGATATTGTGTAGACGTATAGTTATCTTTTGTGATTAAAATAATACACTGTCTGATGCACAATTTGGATTTAGGAAAGGAAAATCTACTGTTGATGCATTATTTGTGTTTGTTAACCTTTATTCATAAATACGTAAATGCGAATTAAAGGTAGTATTGTGTATTTGTTGACCTTAAGAAAGCATATGTCTGTATTTATAGAAATGCATTGTGGTTAAACATATATAATCAGGGTATTCAAAGTAAAATGTGCAGAATAATAAGAGATATGTATTTAAAGACAAAGACATGATATAAAAAGGACAGGGAAATTAGCATTCAAGGAGGACAGTCAACCATAAAACACAGAAACAAACACACAAACAGACAAACAAGAAGGCAAAAACAATAATAAATGCAAACGACATCACAAACACAAAAGGGTTGACAATAGGGCTACCGCCTTGGAACGGTCAGTGGCAAAGTAGGCCACTTGGGTTTCAAACCGGTTCTATGGTGCACCAAACCTCACACTTACCCTACTGTCATCCCATTAAAACAGGACAGTGTAAATAAAGAAATCCCCGCCATGATCTAATCTCTAACCAACAAGGCAGCATCAATAGGCAATATAAGTTAAACACAAATATGCTCGTGTAAATATAATACAAAAAAAACAATAGCCTAGAAAGCCACAATGAAGGTACTCAATGACTTGGCAAAAGGCAGACCAGTAAGAGAATAAACCATAAAGGGCACGACAAAAAATATCATAGACAAACATTAAATGCCACCGTCCTAATGGGCTTTAGGTAGGCGTCATTATAGGGTCCACAGCCTGTCTTCGTACAATTAAAGAAGAAAGCATAGCGGCGAACTGTGAAAGGGTCCACCACCAAGCAGGCAGTACGTTGCAATATGATAGGGTCATACCGTCTTTTGATAAACTGTTTAACAAGTTTAACAAAGATAGTATGAAAGTGATCATGACCAAGAATCTTACGAAGTTTATAAATCATATCAACATAGAAATCAGGTTGTGATAGTCCTTGTCGCAGAAGAGTCCTTAAATTATTTTTATATTTGGAAAGAAGATCAGGGTTACGATAATAACATTTTGCAAAGGTTTTATGAAGTTTATGGTAACGGTAACCCTGAATGGGTAACTTTTTAGTTATACAAAGATTACGAATATTAAAGTCCTCAACTCGAGTACAAGCTCTAGAAAAACGAATAAGTTGAGACACATACACCCCATAAGAAGTTGCTCGGGGAACATCCCCATCCAAGTGGGGATAATTAACAATGTCAAAATTAAAATCATCTCTCTTGTTATAGATTTTGCTAATTATTTTACCATTTTCAATCGAGAGATCTAAATCAAGAAAAGAAGCGTTATTATCAGATATATTAGCTTTGTTAAGCTGAAGTTCTTTACGATAAATATAATTAACCATAGTTGGAAAGAAAGGGTTGTCAGTGTTCAATATGCCATCAAGATACCGAGAGGTGTCATTAAAGTCTTCAATAATATCTACCTGGGTATCTGGTGAAAGACTCAACATGAAATCCCTTTCATAACAAAATAAAAACAAATCTGCGACAAGTGGTGCACAGTTCGTACCCATAGGGATACCAACAATTTGTCTATAAACGGTGGTTCCATACCTGACGAAAATATTATCTAATAGGAAGATGAGTGCTTCACAGACTTCATAGCAAGTCCACATAGTATAATTGTCTAAACTGCTGTCTTGTGTCAAGTCTTTTCAAACTTATTCTGAATTATTTGAATATGCAGTAGGTTTACGTCAAGGGGAGGTAATCTCTCCATTATTATTTTCTCTATTTCTTGAAGTCATATACTTGCTTTTGCAACAATATATCACTTCTGATTTCAAGTCCTGTGCTCTATCCACTGAACTACAACGCTACTTGAGAAAATAGTATACTAACTACCATATATTATGAGGCAAAATAACTTAACATATTCGAACGAAACTAAAGATGGTTCAATAAATATGCAGTCCATATTGTCGCACGTGTAAATTAACATTGCCTGGTGTAATACTGTATCTTATCAATATGAAACTAATACTTCGTCTCAAATCAACCATATATTGACTTGTTATTAGCGCTTGATGAGTTTTATGCGCGCTCTTGTTCTTACGTAATGCCTATTTAGTGTAAAAAATGCTACAAAATACCAATAAATAGCAGTGGTCTAGAGGTTCAGCGTACATCTTTCAAATCTTACATGTGCATGACTGTGGTTCAAATCCCGTTCCGGGAAACTATTTTTTTATCCCATATATTCTGGAGCCGTATATTTCGCGATGTTATCTGTACGGAGGCTAAATAAAAATGTGAAATTTTACGTATCGATTTCTCTTTATATACCGACTTTTGGGGTGTTCGTCGATTTGAAACTACTTCACACGTGACTCATTCATATTCATGAGTTATTACCAGTTAAAATAGAGACTGTACAGCTTTAAGTATAAACAAACAATCTTTCATGGCGCACGGCAATCGTGAAAATAGTTATCATGTTCATGTTGTTAAACTGCTTATTTATATTTTCAGAATAAAATTAATCCAAAACAGGGGATTTCGGTAGACAATAATATTTATATTCAAATGAATTTCTTCATAAATAACTAGGTATTCCATGGAACACGTGTGTCACTTGTCGTGTGCTTATTTCAGCAAGTATAATCTAACTATAAAGCTTGAAGACAGGGGTTTCAATTCTTCATGAATTATGGTGCCTTTTTAACGTGTTAAAGTTTATAAAAAAGGGCATACATCGGCACTGGATAATTGATAAGGAAGAACTGTATAAGGTTTTATGACCATAGTTCATTTGTTTGCCAAGTTGCAATTTAAATTTCACGGAAAGGGCATAAATCTGCCAAACTGAATGTCAGACTGGACATATGCAGAGACATTCATTGCTTAACCTGAATATGTGTGTGAAGTTTCATAAACATAGGTCAAATACTTTTCAAGTTATGGCTAGTTATGAGCTTGGTTATGTTGCATATGAAATGAAAGTCAGAGTTATGGGGCATATGTAGCGACATTTCTTTGGTTAAGATGAAGATGTGTGTGAAGTTTCATAAACATAGGTCAAATACTTTTCAAGTTATGACCAGTTAAGAGCTTGGTTAAGTTGCAGGTTAGAGTTTTATGAAAAGGGGATTAACTCTGCCAAATTAAAAGCCAGAGTTATTGGACATGGATAACAACATTCCTTGGTTTAAGATAATGACGTGAGAGAAGTTTCATGGACATAGGTCACATACGTTTCAAGTTATGGCCAAGGTTAGGTTGCAGGTTAAAGTGTGACAGGCGACGGAAAAGGGATCACTAAGTGCCTGCCATGCTACACAGGCGATAAAACCTGTAGACTTTTGCGTACTTATTTGTTTCAAACATAAAGTGTTGCAAAAACGGATTCATTAAATACTAATAATGATACCCAAATTAATGGCTCAAGAATTTTAAGAATTTCAAATGTTCAAACAAATCTCAGAAGGTTGAGAGCTATTCCATTAAAACATACATGTGACCCCAGAAAGGCACTTTTGAAATTGAAAACCATAGATGCAAAATTGAGTTGAAATAACACAATTTCGGAAAATAGGGTTCACCAAATACATGTTTATTAAATTGCCTTCCTGGGGTCTCCGGGTATGTTTTAATTAAATAACCCTGAGAATATAAAATACCATTAACAACAGACACGTATATCACGTTTAGAACAATAGACATGATAGAATGGGAAAGTGCTATTCAGTAAGACCACATAAACATTACGTGGTCCTGCCTTAATTCCATTCAGCGATGACAAAGCTTATATTTACAGGATTTTGTAACCGATATTTCGACAATAAAACATGTTTACATCTTTTACTAAAAAAAAGCTATAATTTGTTTAAAATTACCTATTAAATGTTTTAATTTTACAATATGCAAACCTTTTAAGCCGAAATTAAGGTTTTTATTTCATACCCCAGCTAACCCCGTTTTCACTTCTTGGAGAAGGGTTTGGATGGGGTATGAAAGTTAATACTCGGACTACGTAATGAAAGCAATAAAAACACTAAGAACAAATTGTTTTGAAAGTGTGTAAGAATATAAGAAACTTTCATGGGTATCCGGTGAAGATCGGGAATTCCAACACTCAGTATACTTTTTTTTATCGGAACCGAGGCTCTGCCGAGGCTCCGATTAGAACAATTATACCGAGTGTTGGAATTTCTCTATCTGAACCGGATACCCATGATTGATTCTTGTTGTTGCATACCATCTATATTCTACGCGTTGACTTCACAAACCACTAACGTTTTGCATGTTCATTACACAATGACGCCATGAAATTGTCATTGTTTATATCGGCGCATGACTTTTGATCAGGCTTTCCAGCACCCAGGCTAAACACGTCTCATCCGGTATGCAAGGAAAATAAAAAAATGTCGTTTGAAAATGGTGACATCACCAATGTTAATACCGACGTCATCAAAGACTACATGATAAAATTACAAATTGTAACTATCCAAAACTTTTAAAAATAAGTGACCGATTTCATAAAATACGACTCATTTTCTTGTTTTGTTATTTTCAATCCAACGGTACACTGTATGGTGCGAAACAGGTGACAAAGCGAGTGATTTTTCGTGGGAAATTTTTGGATTAAACTTATGAAATGGACTTTTTTTTATTAAAATTTTTGATGAGCATAAACTATGGAAGTGAGCATAAATATAATTTAATAGTAAATGCTCGGTAAGGCATTTCCTCTACGTTTTGTTTAAAATGGCTTATAATTGTTAAACTGCCATACTATTTATTTTTTGAACAAAATGTAAAGGGACAGCCGTAACTAATATTGTAGAACTGTTAATAGGTATTTTAATAATGGTTGAGGGATATTTATTTTAAATTCTTTGGAATTAAACTATACTTAAAGTATTTTACAGCATATGTACGCCGTTTCTAAATACTGAAAAGGTGATCTCTTGGAAGCAACAAACACAAACAATAGAGAAAAGTAGCAGTCTCGGTTTTATTGAGTCTGTCCATGAGATTAAATTATAAGATGCAACACCTCTCACGCCTCCTAGCACCGGCTAAAGCGATATTTTACTTTAAAGCAACACAAAATGGGCTTGATGATCCCAAAGGACCAGTAAATAATTTCACTACTGATTTGTAGTCGGGGCGACTTTTTACGGCCGCCACACGGCACTAAACACACGCTAGTGTGAATGTCAATAAATACTTAAAAGTTTATCACTTGGAAGCAACAAACAAGAGAGAAAAGTAGCAGACTCGGTTTTATTGAGTCTGTTCATGAGAAGTAATTTTAAGTCTTAGTGTTTAAGTAGTTCAAAGGGTTCATCAAATGCTTCAATCGAAAAGTTTGCTAATATTTTACAATCTACATTTTTCATTATCACTGTCACTACCAGTTCCACCAGTATCGCCAAAATGTTTATTTCGAAGCTCGTGGTAAGATTTACACGTTACCGGGAAGTGCGTTTCATCTTCTACTTTCCCGTCATCACACGTTTTACATAATCTGTTCTCAATCGGTTGTTTGGAGCGTCTGTATCGACCAAGCTCAACACACCACACCTGAAACGAGCAATGGTTGATCTATGTTTAAACGACAACTGCCTGTCTATATAGTGTTAGCGTGTATAGCCGGTTTTAAGCTTTCCTCGGGTTTTCTGGTCGTACCCTAGATTGGTTTTCTCTTTGGCTGCAACTGCTGTGGATGTTCAGTACTATTCTGGATACATCCTGAGATGATTATTATTTTGTATTTTATATAGCTCTACAACAACATCTTAGTGTTTCTTTTGTTATTTTCTCTGGATGTGGACTTTATTGATGGGATGTAGTTTTGTTTACAATATCTTGTCTATTTGGGCGCTGAAGACAGGATAATAGCGACGATTGTGTACAAATAACATCGATTCAATCTAACCTGTAGGTCTTATTACCTACTGACCGTTCCAAGTCGGTAACCCTGTCTTCACCACCCTTTCTGTTGTATTTTGTCTTTTTATTGTATAATTAATTAAATATTGCTCCTTGTTTGTAGTACAGTTTGGACCTACGATGCCATTGCGTTTGGACGCCGTGGTTTCTATGGGACCCTATATCTTAATTTTTAAAACTGTTTATAAGTCCTTAGTTTTGGTGAGTTTATCATATCAGCTTGCCAATTTGTAGTCAGCTTTTGTTTCAACTTTGTTTTAACAATATTTAATAAATAAGGAAGAGACACATTTTTAACGATGTCAATTTCAAAATAGTTGACCATGTTACTTTCATCTAGTACGACTTTCAAATCTGACCACCAAGTGTCTCTTAAATGTACAGTGTTGTTAAGGTCCCACATTACCACACGATAAACTATTCGAGTTGGCGGTAACCTTGCCAGTCTATGCTATAAACGAACTATGTCTCAGTGTCGTCTTAACCGTGGTCTGTCCCACCCTGTATCTCCATATAGAGCCGCCAATGACGTTTGCCTTCCCACCCCGAAAATGATCGAATAGTTTTGTGTTGCAGCATGTCCAGATTATCGTATTGTTTGTAGCCCCACACTCCTGCAGCATAATCGGTGACCGGAATAACTGTACTATTATACAGTTTTTCGTAATTGTTAAAATTAAGACCCTTGTTTGCAAAATGCTTGGCCATGTGCACCGAGTGACCTGCCACCTGCGTCGTTAAGTATTTTCACACCATATGTATAAATAAGTGATTCGTTAAATCAAATCCCAGATAACAGTACAAACTCTCGACTACAATATCTAAGTCCCCGAATTTAAAATGAAAGTCTGTATGTTTGCTGTTTTGTTTCCTGTAATGCATGACCTTGGTTTTGTCAGTGTTAATTGCAAGGCTACAACTATTTGTCCAGTTGTAAATAGTGTTTAGCATGCGTCTCCGCTATTAAAACAAAATCATCTGCTTACATCAATAAACCAAGTCGTTCTCCATTTAAAAGTTGAACACAAGTGTTAAGATTTGTTTATTGCTGGTGCAATATCGTTAACGAATATCGCAAATATTGTAGGAACGAGATTATCTCTCTGCACGACACCGGAATTAACCGACAACCAGTCTGTTAACATGTTATTAATCGTGCGCATGCTTCTATGCTTTTGAATAGAGATTTGATTATATTGTACATTTAACCAGAAATGCCGACATTTAATAATTTAAACCAGAGACACCTATATATATATTGAAAAGGTGGCCGAGTGGACTAAGGCGTCTGCTATTGGGCGAGGCGCTGTGTTGAGGTTGGTGTCTAGGGCGGCGGGTTCGAATCCGTTGGTAAGTGGTTTGTATAAAACAAATCCACATATAATATTTAATATTTGTACTTGTATCTTATAGATTTTACGTAAAGACAGTTCATTATTACGAATTTAATTCTCTCAAATAATAAATAATTATATTCTAGATGCATTGTATCAGTATTGATCTGGCGTCTTTCTATGGTGTATGTTTGTATAGGTACCTGAGGTTATAATCATGTAACGTGAATCCTCTATCGTATCAATATACGCTTTTGACGGAAAAGCCCGAATATATCCAACGCGTTCAAGAGTAAGGCCTTAAGTATCATCCGGTTTCCGAAATCAATATTTTTAGGTGACTAGGTGGCCAAGTGGGCTAAGGCGCTTGCTATTAGGCAAGGCGCTGTGTCTAGGTTGGTTTCTAGGGCTGCGGGTTCAAATCCATTTGTAAGTGGTTGGTACAGAATTTTCTCCACATACATGTACATATTAATAGGATTGCTGCCATAATTATTGTAAATTTAATGATCCCAATAAAACGTTCTCCGTAGTCCAATACATTTAAACATGGTATAATAAAAATAATTGTAAGCTTAGGGCGAACACATACGAATACGTGTGCTTGGTGCGAAAAAATCATACTCTCAAAGAAAGAGTGTGTTTAAAACGGGTCGAATTATTATTTCCGCTATTTTTACTGAAAAGTACGAACAAACACGACCGGTAAGACTTGAAAAACACAACAACAATTATATTAATTGATAGAAGAACATAAACCTATTTAATAACAAAACATATTCTACCCTAGTATGGATTGTAAAACATATCTATAATTGTTATTGTTTGCACGATAAACAACATTTTTGACACAGCTCTGCTGCAGGTTTCCTGTTCTTTAACTACTGTTTAATATAGCTGAAACACTCCGATTAATAAAGGCGTTTACATTGCAAGTAGTCCGAATTCCCCTTCGTATTCAACATTGATTTGTATCACGCAAACTAAGATTGTGCCAAGTTTTATTCTTTTAATCTTAAAGGCAAAACACCAGCCTATAGAAAAACTAGGCGCATAAATATAATTGCTTTTCTCTTGCATTTTGGCAAGTGTGATGATTTACATTTAAAATTGGAGATTGGTATGTACCGTTATATTTTGAGGCCCCGACGAACAATTTTAAACACAATTTCTTAATTACTTCTAAATTGTTTATGCGTTTCATGTAATACTTATCTGTTATAAGAAAAGTAATTTATCTAGCAGATTTTTTTTAAATCTGCCAGCTTTAAACTTTTCTATTCGAAAAATAAATAAACACATTTTGCAATTATAAGAAACATTGCACATTGTAGTCTTACAAACAATTATGTCATGTCCTCAAACAATATTTTCCACATTAGAGGATTAACATGTTTCTTATCGTCTCTAGCCGTAAAATGTCCGTGATCTTGAATTGAATTGAATTGGATTTTATAGTCGCACCAACAGCTAAGGTCATATGGCGACGTTCCAGCTTCCACTGGTGGAGGAAGACCCCAGGTGCCCCTCCGGGTAATTTTCGTGCACGGGCGGGCACCTGGGTAGAACCACCGACGTTCCGCAAGCCAGCTGGATAGCTTCCGCACATAAAGATTCCTAGGCCCCTGAGGGTACGAACCTACAGCGGTGAGGGGCAAGTGATTGCAAGTCAGAGACTCTAACCACTCGGCCACGGACGCCCCTTAGCCGTAAAATGTCCGTGATCAGAGACTCTAACCACTCGGCCACGGACGCACCTTAGCCGTAAAATGTCCGTGATCAGAGACTCTAACCACTTGGCCACGGACGCCCCTTAGCCGTAAAATGTCCGTGATCAGAGTCTCTAACCACTCGGCCACGGACGCCCCTTAGCCGTAAAATGTCCGTGATCTTTTCATCACGGTGTCATGTCTTTAAGTGCACAATTTTCCCTCGAACTGCACGATATCCTGTAATCGTGTTTTATATCTACTCTGGATGCTAGTTGTCAAACGGAACACACTAAACGCCGGATTTTCAGTTTCAATCGAATTACATATTTGACACACTCTCAATTTCTAAGCTATGTGGAGCGAAACGAAATTTAATAAAAACACTTCGTAGTCTGTTTGTACATAACATAGTCAGATCATGTTTATAACCAAAATGATTTTTTATGTGTCTTTATCAGCTTTTTAATACTATATTTTCTTGTAGATCAGTGTTCCAGTTTTGAATAAAGCAATCCACCAACCTCTGTTAAATATTAGATACAAACTGTTTTAGTTCACCATTCAAGGATTATACCAAAATACATGAAGCTATAGATTTCACATTGGATAACCAATTGTTTAAACCACTTTCACAATCAGGTAATGAAGATTTATATAGATGATAAATTGTAAAAAATGTAATTAATTCAATATACATGATATATAATAATTCTAATATATCTTGTGTTAAACAATGGGTAACTCCCTAGCATTACGTATAGTCAGTTTAACCCCTAGAATGTTCTTACAAACCTTGAAATGAATTCTCACTATCTCCTTCGGTTTTGTGAGACCCCATACCGCACAGCCTTAATTGAATATTGATGAGACAAAAGCATCAAATAATGGAAGAGATGTTTTAGGTTTTAATTATTTTTTTGACGTTCTCAGTCATAGGATTCTCAGCTTTTAATGCTTTCCCGCACATTTTGATTTAACGCCAAAGACTCAGTGTAATTAAACACAGCTCTAATATAAATAACATTGATTCAAATCGACTGAAATCTTGAAAAAAATCCTAAAATGTACCGCAGTATTAGAGTTAGAATAGCAGATATAACTAAAGATATTACAGCAACAACAATATCAGCATCAGCATCAAAAGCACAAGTAGTTCTGGAGCCGAAACCAACTTGATACTGGGAACTGTGCCTGTTACTTGATTAACTCAGCGCTGACTATTGTGACAAACGTTATCGTCAGAACGTTCTTATAGTCGTAATTATGATCAAGAAATGAAATATTTATTAGAATATCAATAACCTGTGTTCATGATGCAGAAGTTACAACATTTAGATTGCTATTGGATTTCAAGAAGCAATTTTCTTTTACACTGATACAAACAGAAGGTTCAGTTCTGAAAAACAGAAACCATGGTGATTATTAATTAACAAACAAACTCAACGCAACAAAAGCAACACAATGCAATGTAAATTTTTCTAAAAAGCGTCTTTCCGATAATGATTAGATCATTTCGAGAGGGGCAATTTGTAATACACTAAACCAAATTGCTAAGTACCAACCTAAGAATATGTCAATAATATTCTCATTGTTTTGTGTATTTTGAGCTTGATTAGAGATACGGTTAAACTGCAAAATAATGAGTGTAAATCGTCTGCTCTGATTTCATGAACATATTTTAAAACTTTTAAGTCAATGTGTTTTCTTAGAAATAAGTTATAATACTTATACAACTGGGTATATAGGATTTTATTAAGTACTTCGAATTAGTGAAATTTCGATTTTCATAATTCTAAAATATGCCAGTTAAAATTATTTTGACATCATGTTTTACTATCATTATCACTACAAATGCATTTGCAAAAGAAATTTTCGAAATAATTAATGTTAACGCTGAATTATAGTTATTGAATTTCAAACAATATTCAATTTAAAGGGAGGTAATTTAAGATTATATTTCTTTTTTTTATAGACGGAAAATCTGCGATAAATGGGTCAAGTTTTTATGTTTTTTTCTATTATTTCGTACCAATTTTATCTTTGACTCATGTTAAATGTTTTATCAGCACATTTCATGTTTTCATATAAAGGGAGGGTAACTCTCAAAAGATGTAACAATTTAAACAAAAAATAAATGTTTTATAAACTATGGGTCAAAACAAAATACATATTATATATCTTGTCAAAAATATATTTAAAATAAGAAAATAAGATACACAAGTTGATACTACGAAATTATGTTCAGTGTACAACGACAACCAATCCCCTACAAATTAGATACATACAGTCATTTGTTTTTAAACATGTATAAAACGGTCTTGAAAATGAACAGAGTAATTCAGCAAATATCAGTGTGATGATAATCCACATGTTGACAAAGTAATCAATTAGTATAAAGGTATAACCTCATTAGATCAACACTATCATTTTGTTTATGTTTCTTTTGCTTTAATAACCCTACAGGTCACAACTTGAGCATGTCACAGGCATAATTATGTTTATGTTTCTTTTGCTTTAATAACCCTACATGTCACAACTTGAGCATGTCACAGGCATAATTGTGTTTATGTTTCTTTTGCTTTAATAACCCTACATCTCACAACATGAGCATGTCACAGGCATAATTGTGCTTATGCTTCTTTTGCTTTAATAACCTTTACATGTCACAACATGAGCATGTCACATGCAGAATTGTGTTTATAATTTTTTTTGCTCTAATAATCCTACATGTTACAACATGAGCATGTCACATGCATAATTGTATTTATGCTTCTTTTGCTTTAATAACCCTACATGTCACTACTTGAGCATGTCACAGGCATAATTGTATTTATGCTTCTTTTTGCTTTAATAACCCTACATGTCACAACATGAGCATGTCAAATGCATAATTGTGTTGATGCTTCTTTTGTTTTAATAACCTTACATGTCACAACATGAGCATGTCACATGCATATTTGTGTTTGTGCTTCTTTTGCTTTAATAACCATACAAGTCACAACATGAGCATGTCACAGGCATAATTGTGTTTATGCTTCTTTTGCTTTAATAACCCTACATGTCACAACATGAGCATGTCACATGCATAATTTTGTTTATGCTTCATTTTGCTTTAATAACCCTACATGTCACAACATGAGCATGTCACAGGCATAATTTTGTTTATGCTTCATTTTGCTTTAATAACCCTACATGTCACAACATGAGCATGTCAAATGCATAATTGGGTTTATGCTTCTTTTGCTTTAATAACCCTACATGTCTGAACATGAGCATGTCATAAGCATAATTGTGTTTATGCTTCTTTTGCTTTAATAACCATACATGTCACTACTTGAGCATGTCACATGCATAATTTTGTTTATGCTTCATTTTGCTTTAATAACCCTACATGTTACAACATGAGCATGTCACATGCATAATTTTGTTTATGCTTCATTTTGCTTTAATAACCCTACATGTCACAACATGAGCATCTCACAGGCATAATTTTGTTTATGCTTCATTTTGCTTTAATAACCCTACATGTCACAACATGAGCATGTCACATGCATAATTTTGTTTATGCTTCATTTTGCTTTAATAACCCTACATGTCACAACATGAGCATGTCACATGCATAATTTTGTTTATGCTTCATTTTGCTTTAATAACCCTACATGTCACAACATGAGCATCTCACAGGCATAATTTTGTTTATGCTTCATTTTGCTTTAATAACCCTACATGTTACAACATGAGCATGTCACATGCATAATTTTGTCTATGCTTCATTTTGCTTTAATAACCCTACATGTCACAACATGAGCATCTCACAGGCATAATTTTGTTTATGCTTCATTTTGCTTTAATAACCCTACATGTCACAACATGAGCATGTCACATGCATAATTTTGTTTATGCTTCATTTTGCTTTAATAACCCTACATGTCACAACATGAGCATGTCATAAGCATAATTGGGTTAATGCTTCTTTTGCTTTAATAACCCTACATGTCTGAACATGAGCATGTCATAAGCATAATTATGTTTATGCTTCTTTTTGCTTTAATAACCATACATGTCACAACATGAGCATGTCACAGGCATAATTGTGTTTATGCTTCATTTTGCTTTAATAACCCTACATGTCACTACTTGAGCATGTCACAGGCATTATTGTGTTTATGCTTCTTTCTGCTTTAATAACCCTACATGTCACTACTTGAGCATGTCACAGGCATAATTGTGTTTATGCTTCTTTTGCTTTAATAACCCTACATGTCACAACATGAGCATGTCACAGGCATTATTGTGTTTATGCTTCATTTTGCTTTAATAACCCTACATGTAACAACATGAGCATGTCACAGGCATAATTGTGTTTATGCTTCTTTTGCTTTAATAACCCTACATGTCACAACATGAGCATGTCACAGGCATTATTGTGTTTATGCTTCTTTCTGCTTTAATAACCCTACATGTCACTACTTGAGCATGTCACAGGCATAATTGTGTTTATGCTTCTTTTGCTTTAATAACCCTACATGTCACAACATGAGCATGTCACAGGCATAATTGTGTTTATGCTTCTTTTGCTTTAATAACCCTACATGTCTCTACTTGAACGTTTCACAGGCATAATAGTGTTTATGCTTCTTTTGCTTTAATAACCCTACATGTCACAACATGAGCATGTCACAGGCATAACTGTGTTTGTTCTTCTTTTTGCTTTAATACCCCTACATGTCACTACTTGAGCATGTCACAGACATAATTGTGTTTATGCTTCTTTTTGCTTTAATAACCCTACATGTAACAACATGAGCATTTCACAGGCATACTTGTGTTTATGTTTCTTCTGCTTTGATAACCCTACATGTCACAACTAGAGCATGTCACAGGCATAATTGTGTTTATGTTTATTTTGCTCTAATAACCCTACATGTCACTACATGAACATGTCACAGGCATAATTATGCTTATGCTTCTTTTGCCTTAATAACTCCACATGTCACAACATGAGCATGTAACATGCATAATTGTGTTTATGTTTCTTTTGCTTTAATAATCCTACATGTCACAACATGAGCATGTCACATGCATAATTGTGTTTATGCTTCTTTTGCTTTAATAACCCTACATGTCACAACATGAGCATGTCACAGGCATAATTGTGTTTATGCTTCTTTTTGCTTTAATAACCCTACATGTCACAACATGAGCATGTCAAATGCATAATTTTGTTTATGTTTCTATTGTTTTAATAACCTTACATGTCCAACATGAGCATGTCACATGCATAATTGTGTTTATGCTTCTTTTGCTTTAATAACCCTACATGTCAAAACATGATAATGTCACAGGCATAATTGTGTTTATGTTTCCTTTGCTTTAATAATCCTACATGTCACAACATGAGCATGTCACAGGCATAATTGTGGTTATGCTTCTTTTTGCTTTAATAAACCTACATGTCACTACTTGAGCATGTCACAGGCATAATTTTGTTTATGCTTCTTTTGCTTTAATAACCCTACATGTCACAACATGAGCATGTCACAGGCATATTAGTGTTTATGCTTCTTTTGCTTTATTAACCATACATGTCACTACTTGAGCATGTCACAGGCACAATTGTGTTTATGTCTCTTTTGCTTTATTAACCCTACATGTCACTACTTGAGCATGTCACAGGCATAATTGTGTTTATGCTTCTTTTGCTTTAATAACCATACATGTCACTACTTGAGCATGTCACAGGCACAATTGTGTTTATGCTTCTTTTGCTTTAATAACCGTACATGTCACAAAATGAGCATGTCACATGCATAATTGTGTTTATGCTTCTTTTTGCTTTAATAACCCTACATGTCACAACATGAAAATATCACATGCATAATTGTGGTTATGCTTCTTTTGCTTTAATAACCCTACATGTCACAAAATGAGCTTGTCACAGGCATAATTGTGTTTATGCTTCTTTTGCTTTAATAACAATACATGTCACAACATGATAATGTCACATGCATACTTGTGTTTATGCTTCTTTTGCTTTAATAACGCTACATGTAACAACATGAGCATGTCACAGGCATAAATGTGTTGATGCTTCTTTTGCTTTAATAACCCTACATGTCACTACTTGAGCATGTCACGGGCATACTTGTGTTTATGCTTCTTTTTGCTTTAATAACCCTACATGTAACAACATGAGCATGTCACAGGCATAAATGTGTTTATGCTTATTTTTGCTTTAATAACCCTACATGTCACAACATGAGCATGTCACAGGCATAATTGTGTTGATGCTTCTTTTGCTTTAATAACCCTACAGGTCACAACATGAGCATGTCACAGACATAATTGTGTTTATGCTTCTTTTTGCTTTAATAACCCTACATGTCACAACATGAGCATGTCACAGGCATAATTGTGTTTATGCTTCTTTTTGCTTCAATAACCCTACATGTCACAACATGAGCATGTCACAGGCATAATTGTGTTTATGCTTTTTTTTGCTTTAATAACCCTACATGTCATAACATGAGCATGTCACAGGCATAATAGTGTTTATGCTTCTTTTGCTTTAATAACCTTACATGTCATAACATGAGCATGTCACAGGCATAATTGTGTTGATGCTTCTTTTGCTTTAATAACCCTACATGTCAAAACTTGATAATGTCACATGCATAATTGTGTTCATGCTTCTTTTGCTTTAATAACCCTACATGTCACTACTTGAGCATGTCACAGGCATAATTGTGTTTATGCTTCTTTTTGCCTTAATAACCCTACATGTCACAACATGAGATGTCACAGGCATAAATGTGTTTATGCTTATTTTTGCTTTAATAACCCTACATGTCACAACATGAGCATGTCACAGGCATGTTAGTGTTTATGCTTCTTTTGCTTTAATAACCCTACATGTCACTACTTGAGCATGTCACAGGCATAATTGTGTTTATGCTTCTTTTTGCTTTAATAACCCTACATGTCACTACTTGAGCATGTCACAGGCATAATTGTGTTTATGCTTCTTTTTGCTTTAATAACCCTACATGTCACAAAATGAGCATGTCACAGGCACAATTGTGTTTATGCTTCTTTTGCTTTAATAACCCTACATGTAACAACATGAGCATGTCACATGCATAATTGTGTTTATGCTTCTTTTGCATTAATAACCCTACATGTCACAACATGAGCATGTCACTGGCATAATTGTTTTTATGCTTCTTTTGCTTTAATAACCCTACATGTCTGAACATGAGCATGTCACATGAATAATTGTGTTTATGCTTCTTTTGCTTTAATAATCCTACATGTCACAACATGAGCATGTCACAGGCATATTAGTGTTTATGCTTCTTTTGCTTTAATAACCCTACATGTCACTACTTGAGCATGTCACACGCATAATTGTGTTTATGCTTCTTTTTTCTTAAATAACCCTACATGTCACAACATGAGCATGTCACAGGCATATTAGTGTTTATGCTTTTTTTGCTTTAATAACCTTACATGTCATAACATGAGCATGTCACATGAATAATTGTGTTTATGCTTCTTTTGCTTTAATAACCCTACATGTCACAACATGAGCATGTCACAGGCATATTAGTGTTTATGCTTCTTTTGCTTTAATAACCTTACATGTCACTACTTGAGCATGTCACAGGCATAATTGTGTTTATGCTTCTTTTTGCTTTAATAACCCTACATGTCACAACATGAGCATGTCACAGGCATAATTGTGTTTATGCTTCTTTTTGCTTTAATAACCCTACATGTCACAACATGAGCATGTCACATGCATAATTGTGTTTATGCTTCTTTTGCTTTAATAGCCCTACATGTCACAAAATGAGCATGTCAGAGGCACAATTGTGTTTATGCTTCTTTTGCTTTAATAACCCAACAGGTCACAACATGAGCATGTCACAGGCATATTTGTGTTTATGTTTCTTTTGCATTAATAACCCTATATGTCACAACATGAGCATGTCACAGGCATAATTGTTTTTATGCTTCTTTTGCTTTAATAACCCTACATGTCACAACATGAGCATGTCACAGGCATAATAGTGTTTATGCTTCTTTTGCTTTAATAACAATACATGTCACAACATGTGCACGTCACATGCATAATTGTGTTGATGCTTCTTTTGCTTTAATAATCCTACATGTCACTACTTGAGAATGTCACAGGCATAATTGTGTTTATACTTCTTTTTGCTTTAATAACCCTACATGTAACAACATGAGCATGTCACAGGCATAATTTTGTTCATGCTTCTTTTTGCTTTAATAAACCTACATGTCACAACATGAGCATGTCACAGGCATAATTGTGTCGATGCTTCTTTTGCTTTAATAACCCTACATGTCACAACATGAGCATGTCACAGGCATAATTGTGTTTATGCTTCTTTTTGCATTAATAACCCTACATGTCACAACAGGAGCATGTCATAGGAATAATTGTGTTTATGCTTCTTTTTGCTTTAATAACCCTACATGTCACAACATGAGCATGTCAGAGGCATAATAGTGTTTATGCTTCTTTTGCTTTAATAACCCTACATGTCACTACTTGAGCATGTCACAGGCATAATAGTGTTTATGCTTCTTTTTGCTTTAATAACCCTACATGTCACAACATGAGATGTCACAGGCATAATAGTGTTTATGTTTCTTTTGCTTTAATAACCCTACATGTCACAACATGAGCATGTCACATGCATAATTGTGTTTATGCTTCTTTTGCTTTAATAACCCTACATGTCAAAACATGAGCATGTCACATGCATAACTGTGTTTATGCTTCTTTTGCTTTAATAACCCTATATGTCACAACATGAGCATGTCACAGGCATAATAGTGTTTATGCTTCTTTTGCTTTAATAATACTACATGTCACAACATGAGCATGTCACAGGCATAATTGTGTTTATGCTTCTTTTTGCTTTAATAACCCTACATGTCACAACATGAGCATGTCACAGGCATATTAGTGTTTATGCTTCTTTTGCTTTAATAACCCTACATGTCACTACTTGAGCATGTCACAGGCATAATTGTGTTTATGCTTCTTTTTGCTTTAATAACCCTACATGTCACAACATGAGCATGTCATCGGCATAATTGTGTTTATGCTTCTTTTTGCTTTAATAACCCTATATGTCACAACATGAGCATGTCATAGGCATAACTGTGTTTATGCTTCTTTTTGCTTTAATAACCCTACATGTCACAACATGAGATGTCACAGGAATAACAGTGTTTATGTTTCTTTTGCTTTAATAACCCTATATGTCACAACATGAGCATGTCACATGCATAATTGTGTTTATGCTTCTTTTGCTTTAATAACCCTACATGTCAAAACATGAGCATGTCACATGCATAATTGTGTTTATGCTTCTTTTTGCTTTAATAACCCTACATGTCACAACATGAGCATGTCATAGGCATAATTGTGTTTATGCTTCTTTTTGCTTTAATAACCCTACATGTCACAACATGAGATGTCACAGGCATAACAGTGTTTATGTTTCTTTTGCTTTATTAACCCTATATGTCACAACATGAGCATGTCACATGCATAATTGTGTTTATGCTTCTTTTGCTTTAATAACCCTATATGTCACAACATGAGTATGTCACAGGCATAATTGTGTTTATGCTTCTTTTGCTTTAATAATAATACATGTCACAACATGAGCATGTTACAGGCATAATTGTGTTTATGCTTCTTTTGCTTTAATAATACTACATGTCGCAACATGAGCATGTCACAGGCATAATTGTGTTTATGCTTCTTTTTGCTTTAATAACCCTACATGTCACAACATGAGCATGTCACAGGCATATTAGTGTTTATGCTTCTTTTGCTTTAATAACCCTACATGTCACTACTTGAGCATGTCACAGGCATAATTGTGTTTATGCTTCTTTTTGCTTTAATAACCCTACATGTCACAACATGAGCATGTCACAGGCATAATTGTGTTTATGCTTCTTTTTGCTTTAATAACCCTACATGTCACAACATGAGCATGTCACAGGCATATTAGTGTTTATGCTTCTTTTGATTTAATAACCCTATATGTCACAACATGAGATGTCACAGGCATAACAGTGTTTATATTTCTTTTGCTTTAATAACCCTATATGTCACAACATGAGCATGTCACAGGCATAATTGTGTTTATGCTTCTTTTGCTTTAATAACCCTACATGTCAAAACATGAGCATGTCACAGGCATAATTGTGTTTATGCTTCTTTTGATTTAATAACCCTACATGTCACTACTTGAGCATGTCACAGGCATAATTGTGTTTATGCTTCTTTTTGCTTTAATAACCCTACATGTCACAACATGAGCATGTCACATGCATAATTGTGTTTATGCTTCTTTTTGCTTTAATAACCCTACATGTCACTACATGAGCATGTGACAGGCATAATTGTGTTTATGCTTCTTTTGCTTTAATAACCATACATGTCACAACATGAGCATGTCACAGGCATAATTGTGTTTATGCTTCTTTTGATTTAATAACCCTACATGTCACACCATTAGCATGTCACAGGCATAATTGTGTTTATGCTTATTTTTGCTTTAATAACCCTACATGTCACAACATGAGCATGTCACAGGCATATTAGTGTTTATGCTTCTTTTGCTTTAATAACCCTACATGTCACAACATAAGCATGTCACAGGCATATTAGTGTTTATGCTTCTTTTGCTTTAATAACCCTACATGCAACTACTTGAGCATGTCACAGGCATAATTGTGTTTATGCTTCTTTTTGCTTTAATAACCCTACATGTCACAACAAGAGCATGTCACAGGCATATTAGTGTTTATGCTTCTTTTGCTTTAATAACCTTACATGTCACAACATGAGCATGTCACAGGCATATTAGTGTTTATGCTTCTTTTGCTTTAATAACCCTACATGTCACTACTTGAGCATGTCACAGGCATAATTGTGTTTATGCTTCTTTTTGCTTTAATAACCCTACATGTCACAACATGAGATGTCACTGGCATAACAGTGTTTATGTTTCTTTTGCTTTAATAACCCTATATGTCACAACATGAGCATGTCACATGCATAATTGTGTTTATGCTTTTTTTGCTTTAATAACCCTACATGTCAAAACATGAGCATGTCACATGCATAACTGTGTTTATGCTTCTTTTGCTTTAATAACCCTACATGTCAAAACATGAGCATGTCACAAGCATAATTGTGGTTATGCTTCTTTTGCTTCAATAACTCTACATGTCACTACTTGAGCATGTCACAGGCATAATTGTGTTTATGCTTCTTTTTGCTTTAATAACCCTACATGTCACAACATGAGCATGTCATCGGCATAATTGTGTTTATGCTTCTTTTTGCTTTAATAACCCTATATGTCACAACATGAGCATGTCATAGGCATAATTGTGTTTATGCTTCTTTTTGCTTTAATAACCCTACATGTCACAACATGAGATGTCACAGGAATAACAGTGTTTATGTTTCTTTTGCTTTAATAACCCTATATGTCACAACATGAGCATGTCATATGCATAATTGTGTTTATGCTTCTTTTGCTTTAATAACCCTACATGTCAAAACATGAGCATGTCACATGCATAATTGTGTTTATGCTTCTTTTTGCTTTAATAACCCTACATGTCACAACATGAGCATCTCATAGGCATAATTGTGTTTATGCTTCTTTTTGCTTTAATAACCCTACATGTCACAACATGAGATGTCACAGGCATAACAGTGTTTATGTTTCTTTTGCTTTATTAACCCTATATGTCACAACATGAGCATGTCACATGCATAATTGTGTTTATGCTTCTTTTGCTTTAATAACCCTATATGTCACAACATGAGTATGTCACAGGCATAATTGTGTTTATGCTTCTTTTGCTTTAATAATAATACATGTCACAACATGAGCATGTTACAGGCATAATTGTGTTTATGCTTCTTTTTGCTTTAATAACCCTACATGTCACAACATGAGCATGTCACAGGCATAATAGGGTTTATGCTTCTTTTGCTTTAATAATACTACATGTCGCAACATGAGCATGTCACAGGCATAATTGTGTTTATGCTTCTTTTTGCTTTAATAACCCTACATGTCACAACATGAGCATGTCACAGGCATATTAGTGTTTATGCTTCTTTTGCTTTAATAACCCTACATGTCACTACTTGAGCATGTCACAGGCATAATTGTGTTTATGCTTCTTTTTGCTTTAATAACCCTACATGTCACAACATGAGCATGTCACAGGCATAATTGTGTTTATGCTTCTTTTTGCTTTAATAACCCTACATGTCACAACATGAGCATGTCACAGGCATATTAGTGTTTATGCTTCTTTTGATTTAATAACCCTACATGTCACAACATGAGATGTCACAGGCATAACAGTGTTTATATTTCTTTTGCTTTAATAACCCTATATGTCACAACATGAGCATGTCACATGCATAATTGTTTTTATGCTTCTTTTGCTTTAATAACCCTACATGTCAAAACATGAGCATGTCACAGGCATAATTGTGTTTATGCTTCTTTTGATTTAATAACCCTACATGTCACTACTTGAGCATGTCACAGGCATAATTGTGTTTATGCTTCTTTTTGCTTTAATAACCCTACATGTCACAACATGAGCATGTCACATGCATAATTGTGTTTATGCTTCTTTTTGCTTTAATAACCCTACATGTCACTACATGAGCATGTCACAGGCATAATTGTGTTTATGCTTCTTTTGCTTTAATAACCATACATGCAACTACTTGAGCATGTCACAGGCATAATTGTGTTTATGCTTCTTTTTGCTTTAATAACCCTACATGTCACAACAAGAGCATGTCATAGGCATATTAGTGTTTATGCTTCTTTTGCTTTAATAACCTTACATGTCACAACATGAGCATGTCACAGGCATATTAGTGTTTATGCTTCTTTTGCTTTAATAACCCTACATGTCACTACTTGAGCATGTCACAGGCGTAATTGTGTTTATGCTTCTTTTTGCTTTAATAACCCTACATGTCACAACATGAGATGTCACTGGCATAACAGTGTTTATGTTTCTTTTGCTTTAATAACCCTATATGTCACAACATGAGCATGTCACATGCATAATTGTGTTTATGCTTTTTTTGCTTTAATAACCCTACATGTCAAAACATGAGCATGTCACATGCATAACTGTGTTTATGCTTCTTTTGCTTTAATAACCCTACATGTCAAAACATGAGCATGTCACAAGCATAATTGTGGTTATGCTTCTTTTGCTTCAATAACCCTACATGTCACTACTTGAGCATGTCACAGGCATAATTGTGTTTATGCTTCTTTTTGCTTTAATAACCCTACATGTCACAACATGAGCACGTCACAGGCATAATTGTGTTTATGCTTCTTTTTGCTTTAATAACCCTACATGTCACAACATGAGCATGTCAAAGGCATAATAGTGTTTATGCTTCTTTTGCTTTAATAAGCCTACATGTCACAACATGAGCATGTCACAGGAATAATAGTGTTTATGCTTCTTTTGCTTTAATAATACTACATGTCACAACATGAGCATGTCACAGGCATAATGGTGTTTATTCTTCTTTTTGCTTTAATAACCCTACATGTCACAACATGAGCATGTCACAGGCATATTAATGTTTATGCTTCTTTTGCTTTAATAACCCTACATGCCACTACTTGAGCATGTCACAGGCATAATTGTGTTTATGCTTCTTTTTGCTTTAATAACCCTACATGTCACTACTTGAGCATGTCACAGGCATAATTGTGTTTATGCTTCTTTTGCTTTAATAACCCTACATGTCACAACATGAGCATGTTACAGGCATAATTGTGTTTATGCTTCTTTTTGCTTTAATAACCCTACATGTCACTACTTGAGCATGTCACAGGCATAATTGTGTTTATGCTTCTTTTGCTTTAATAACCCTACATGTCACAACACAAGCATGTCACAGGCATAATAGTGTTTATGCTTCTTTTGCTTTAATAATACTACATGTCACAACATGAGCATGTCACAGACATAATTGTGTTTATGCTTCTTCTTGCTTTAATAACCCTACATGTCACAACATGAGCATGTCACAGGCATAAATTGTGTTTATGCTTCTTTTTGCTTTAATAACCCTACATGTCACTACTTGAGCATGTCACAGACATAATTGTGTTTATGCTTCTTCTTGCTTTAATAACCCTACATGTCACTACTTGAGCATGTCACAGACATAATTGTGTTTATGCTTCTTCTTGCTTTAATAACCCTACATGTCACAACATGAGCATGTCACAGGCATAATTGTGTTTATGCTTCTTTTGCTTTAATAACCCTACATGTCACAACATGAGCATGTCACAGACATAATTGTGTTTATGCTTCTTCTTGCTTTAATAATCCTACATGTCACTACTTGAGCATGTCACAGGCATAATTGTGTTTATGCTTCTTTTTGATTTAATAACCCTACATGTCACAACATGAGCATGTCACAGGCATAATTGTGTTGATGCTTCTTTTTGCTTTAATAACCCTACAAGTTACAACATGAGGATGTCACAGGCATAATTGTGTGTATGCCTCTTTTGCTTTAATAACCCTACATGTCACAACATGAGCATGTCACAGGCATAATTGTGGTTATGCTTCTTTTTGCTTTAATAACCCTACATGTCACTACTTGAGCATGTCACATGCATAATTGTGTTTGTGCTTCTTTTGCTTTAATAACCCTACATGTCACTACATGAGCATGTCACAGGCATAATTTTGTTTATGCTTCTTTTGCTTTAATAACCCTACATGGCTGTACATGAGCATGTCATAGGCATAATTATGTTTATGCTTCTTTTTGCTTTAATAACCCTACATGTCACAACATGAGCATGTCACATGCATAATTGTGTTTATGTCTCTTTTGCTTTAATAACCCTACATGTCACAAGATGAGCATGTCACACTCATAATTGTGTTTATGCTTATTTTGCTTTAATAACCCTACATGTCACTACTTGAGCATGTCACAGACATAATTGTGTTTATGTTTCTTTTTGCTTTAATAACCCTACATGTAACAACATGAGAGCATGTCACAGGCATAATTGTGTTTATGTTTCTGTTGCTTTGATAACCCTACATGTCACAACATGAGCATGTCATAGGCAAAATTATGTTTATGCTTCTTTTTGCTTTAATAACCCTACATGTCACAACATGAGAATGTCACAGGCATAATAGTATTTATGCTTCTTTTTGCTTTAATAACCCTACATGTCATAACATGAACATTTCACAGGCATAATAGTGTTTATGCTTCTTTTGCTTTAATAACCCTACATGTCACAACATGAGCATGTCACAGGCATAACTGTGTTTATTCTTCTTTTTGCTTTAATTACCCTACATGTCACTACTTGAGCATGTCATAGACATAATTGTGTTTATGTTTCTTTTTGCTTTAATAACCCTACATGTAACAACATGAGAGCATGTCACAGGCATAATTGTGTTTATGTTTCTCTTGCTTTAATAACCCTACATGTCACAACTAGAGCATGTCACAGGCATAATTGTGTTTATGTTTCTTATGCTCTAATAACCCTACATGTCACTACATGAACATGTCACAGGCATAATTATGCTGATGCTTCTTTTGCCTTAATAACCCCACATGTCACAACATGAGCATGTCACATGCATAATTGTGTTTATGTTTCTTTTGCTCTAATAATCCTACATGTCACAACATGAGCATGTCACATGCATACTTGTGTTTATGTTTCTTTTGCTCTAATAACCCTACATGTCACTACATGAACATGTCACAGGCATAATTATGCTGATGCTTCTTTTGCCTTAATAACCCCACATGTCACAACATGAGCATGTCACATGCATAATTGTGTTTATGTTTCTTTTGCTCTAATAATCCTACATGTCACAACATGAGCATGTCACATGCATAATTGTGTTTATGCTTCTTTTGCTTTAATAAGCCTACATGTCACTACTTGAGAATGTCACAGGCATAATTATGTTTATGTTTCTTTTTGCTTTAATAACCCTACATGTCACAACATGAGCATGTCAAATGCATAATTGTGTTTATGCTTCTATTGTTTTAATAACCTTACATGCCCAACATTAGCATGTCACATGCATAATTGTGTTTATGCTTCTTTTGCTTTAATAACCCTACATGTCACAACATGAGCATGTCACAGGCATAATTGTGGTTATGCTTCTTTTTGCTTTAATAACCCTACATGTCACTTCTTGAGCATGTAACAGGCATAATTTTGTTTATGCTTCTTTTTGCTTTAATAACCCTACATGTCACAACATGAGCATGTCACAGGCATAATTGTGTTTATGCTTCTTTTTGCTTTAATAACCCTACATGTCACAACATGAGCATGGCACAGGCATAATTGTGTTTATGCTTCTTTTTGCTTTAATAACCCTACATGTCACAAGATGATCATGTCACATGCATAATAGTGTTTATGCTTCTTTTTGCTTTAATAACCCTACATGTCACAACATGAGCATGTCACATGCATAATTGTGTTTATGCTTCTTTTTGCTTTAATAACCCTACATGTCACAAAATGAGCATGTCACAGGCACAATTGTGTTTATGCTTCTTTTGCTTTAATAACCCTACATGTCACAACATGAACATGTCACAGGCATAATTGTGTTTATGCTTCTTTTGCATTAATAACCCTACATGTCACAACATGAGCATGTCACTCGCATAATTGTTTTTATACTTCTTTTGCTTTAATAACCCTACATGTCACAAAATTAGCATGTCACAGGCATAATTGTGTTTATGCTTCTTTTTCTTTAATAACCCTACATGTCACAACATGAGCATGTCACAGGCATAATAGTGTTTATGCTTCTTTTGCTTTAATAACCTTACATGTCACAACAGGAGCATGTCACAGGAATAATTGTGTTTATGCTTATTTTCGCTTTAATAGCCCTACATGTCACAGCATGAGCATGTCACAGGCATAATAGTGTTTATGCTTCTTTTTTCTTTAATAACCCTACATGTCACAACACGAGCATGTCACAGGCATATTAGTGTTTATGCTTCTTTTGCTTTAATAACCCTACATGTCACAACATGAGCATGTCACAGGCATAATAGTGTTTATGCTTCTTTTGCTTTAATAACCTTACATGTCACAACATGAGCATGTCACAGGAATAATTGTGTTTATGCTTCTTTTTGCTTTAATAGCCCTACATGTCACAACATGAGCATGTCACAGACATAATTGTGTTTATGCTTCTTTTTGCTTTAATAACCCTACATGTCACAAAATGAGCATGTCACAGGCATAATTGTGTTTATGCTTCTTTTGCTTTAATAACCCTACATGTCACAACATGAGCATGTCACAGGCATAATAGTGTTTATGCTTCTTTTTGCTTTAATAACCCTACATGTCACAACATGAGCATGTCACAAGCATAATAGTGTTTATGCTTCTTTTGCTTTAATAACCCTACATGTCACAACAGGAGCATGTCACAGGAATAATTGTGTTTATGCTTCTTTTTGCTTTAATAGCCCTACATGTCACAACATGAGCATGCCACAGGCATAATTGTGTTTATGATTCTTTTTGCTTTAATAACCCTACATGTCACAACATGAGCATGTCACAGGCATATTAGTGTTTATGCTTCTTTTGCTTTAATAACCCTACATGTCACTACTTGAGCATGTCACAGGCATAATTGTGTTATGCCTCTTTTTGCTTTAATAACCCTACATGTCACAACATGAGCATGTCACAGGCATAGTTGTGTTTATGCTTCTTTTTGCTTTAATAACCCTACATGTCACTACTTGAGCATGTCACAGGCATAATTGTGTTTATGCTTCTTTTGCTTTAATAACTCTACATGTCACTACTTGAGCATGTCACAGGCATAATTGTGTTTATGCTTCTTTTGCTTTAATAACCCTACATGTCACAACATGAGCATGTCATAGACCTAATTGTGTTGATGCTTCTTTTTGCTTTAATAACCCTACATGTCACAACATGAGCACGTCACAGGCATACTTTTGTTTATGCTTCTTTTGCTTTAATAACCCTATATATCACAACATGAGCATGTCACAGGCATAATAGTGTTTATGCTTCTTTTGCTTTAATAACCATAAATGCCACAACATGAGCATGTCGCAGGCATAATTGTGTTTATGCTTTTTTTGCTTTAATAACCCTACATGTCACAACATGAGCATGTCACATGCATAATGTGTTTATGCTTCTTTTGCTTTATTAACCCTACATGTCACTACTTGAGCATGTCACAGGCATAATTGTGTTTATGCTTCTTTTTGCTTTAATAGCCCTACATGTCACAACATGAGCATGCCACAGGCATAATTGTGTTTATGATTCTTTTTGCTTTAATAACCCTACATGTCACAACATGAGCATGTCACAGGCATATTAGTGTTTATGCTTCTTTTGCTTTAATAACCCTACATGTCACTACTTGAGCATGTCACAGGCATAATTGTGTTATGGCTCTTTTTGCTTTAATAACCCTACATGTCACAACATGAGCATGTCACAGGCATAGTTGTGTTTATGCTTCTTTTTGCTTTAATAACCCTACATGTCACTACTTGAGCATGTCACAGGCATAATTGTGTTTATGCTTCTTTTGCTTTAATAACCCTACATGTCACTACTTGAGCATGTCACAGGCATAATTGTGTTTATGCTTCTTTTGCTTTAATAACCCTACATGTCACAACATGAGCATGTCATAGACCTAATTGTGTTGATGCTTCTTTTTGCTTTAATAACCCTACATGTCACAACATGAGCACGTCACAGGCATACTTTTGTTTATGCTTCTTTTGCTTTAATAACCCTATATGTCACAAAATGAGCATGTCACAGGCATAATAATGTTTATGCTTCTTTTGCTTTAATAACCATAAATGCCACAACATGAGCATGTCGCAGGCATAATTGTGTTTATGCTTTTTTTGCTTTAATAACCCTACATGTCACAACATGAGCATGTCACATGCATAATGTGTTTATGCTTCTTTTGCTTTATTAACCCTACATGTCACTACTTGAGCATGTCACAGGCATAATTGTTTTTATGCTTTTTTTTGCTTTAATAACCCTACATATCACTACTTGAGCATGTCACCGACATAATTGTGTTTATGCTTCTTTTTTGCTTTAATAACCCTACATGTCACAACATGAGCATGTCACAGGCATCATTGTGTTTATGCTTCTTTTGCTTTATTAACCCTACATGTCACTACTTGAGCATGTCACAGGCATAACTGTTTTTATGCTTCTTTTTGCTTTAATAACCCTACATGTCACTACTTGAGCATGTCATAGGCATAGTAGTTTTTATGCTTCTTTTGCTTTAATAACCCTACATGTCACAACATGAACATGTCACAGGCATAATTGTGTTGATGCTTCTTTTGCTTTAATAACCCTACATGTCACAATATGAGCATGTTACAGGCATAATTGTGTTTATGCTTCTTTTGCTTTAATAACCCTACATGTCACAACATGAGCATGTCACAGGCATAATTGTGTTCATGCTTCTTTTTGCTTTAATAGCCCTACATGTCACAAAATGAGCATGTCACAGGCATACTTGTGTTTATGCTTCTTTTGCTTTAATAACCCTACATGTCACAAAATGAGCATCTCACAGGCATAATTGTGTTTATGCTTCTTTTGCTTTTATAACCCTACATGTCACAAAATGAGCATCTCACAGGCATTATTGTGTTTATGCTTCTTTTGCTTTAATAACCTTACATGTCACTGCTTGAGCATGTCACAGGCATACTTGTGTTTATGCTTCTTTTTGCTTTAATAACCCTACATGTCACTACTTGAGCATGTCACAGGCATAATTGTCACACGACGGGTAAAACACGGGGGTTGTTCGAAAAGTTCGCAAACGAGATTTATTATTCGCTGAAGAATTACGTAATACGACTGAGGAATATATAGCTGTAAATGCAGTTGTCCATTCGTTATGAAGATGATCTAAAAATATGTATAGTTAAAAAGTAACAGCTTTTTGCGACTCTGTCTTTAAAGCAACGAAGGAATGAAGTATACTGATGGTCAATCGAAACGCCATGTCCTTGCTATCGACCTGAGCACGATGAACAGACGTTTACTATACACCTGTAATTTGTTAACTTGTAAAATGTTTTTAAATATTTAACACACATTATTTTTTATAAAACTGTTTGATACGATATAAATCGGTAGGATCGTTTTAAATGTACCATAAGTTTACACATTTAAAAAGTTGGAAATGTTTAACTGTCAATTTAATTTAAAAAAAATAGCACAGTATACATATACATTTTCCAAATCACCTTTAATATAAAAATATCGGACGCAAATATACTTCCTTAATGATCACACGCACCATTGCATAATAACCTGTGGCGTTTATTTTGTTTGTGTTCTATGAGTCATAATTATCAGTTTTGTAAGAGTGAGGTTTGGTGCACCCAAGAACCTGGTTTAAACTTCAGTGGCCTTCTTTTGCCACTGACCGTTCCAAGGCGGTAGCCGTATTGACAACCCTTTTATGTTTGTGATGTCATATCTTGCCGTTTATTCAGCTGCCCAAGGCAGCTGACTCTTATATGGCTTTTATATCTGTCTGTGGTTAACAGACTGTGACTCATGTAAGTGGCAATAAGTATGCTTTACAACTTGAATTCCAAGAGAACTCGTCTGAACAAGTTGAATGGTATAAACACATATTTTGTAATGTTGAAAGGTTACCATTTCATTCGCTGAAATAACGTTTCCGTACACTAGTCTAATGAAATGTAGCATGTAATCATTACTATTATATGTATATTAGCAACGAAACATTCAGAAGCCTCAACAGTGCAGTTGGTCGAGGTGTCGTGTTAGTGCCCAGAAAGGTAGTGTTCAAGCCTTCTGATTTCCCTTTTTTTTTTTTTTTTTTTTTTTTTAAATTTGCATTGGTTTATATTATTCCTTTACATTTTTCACTTTGATAACGCAATCTTATAATTACACATGATAACAGTGAAAAGTTTATATGTGTTGTAATGTACACTCTAACGCACACGTAAACAATTGTATTTCTGTGGTGATGTGTACTTCTAGCACGTCGTATTACAAGGTAATTGTAATCAATATGTAAGGCATGTCAAGGTTTTTGGTTTAAACATATTTTATTTCAAAGATAACGCATTACACAATTGTTACATACAATAGGTAAATGGACTGAAACGAAAGCAAAATGCTTATAGAGATCCTCTCCATATAAGGTCAAGGTTTTTGAACAGAAAGATGCGAGGTCGCTCAAGTTGATTTAAAATGCTTGGTAGGAAGAACTGATGGTAAAAATCGAGAAGAATATAAGAAAAAACGGTCGTGGCGTGTTTATGTCTCCTTGACAACATTTGTTTTTTCAATATTGTTTTAACACACGTGACTTGATATATTATTATGTTAATGTATTGTCTCTCGGCAGCTATTTTACGCTTGCGTAAAACCTTGCTTGTTCATATTGTAGTTGCTGTTTGTTTCTGTGCGTGTTTGTGGTTTACTGTGGTCCTTGAATGCTGCATTTCTGGTTCGATTTTTTTTATCTACTTGCACGTCTTAAACATTTAAAAAATGTAAATTTGTACACACAATGAAGCTAAGTGTAGCAGGTTCTTTTTAATTATATGAAGGTAATTAATTGTTAATTGTGATATCAACAGTCCGTTATTTATGTTTCAATTACTGTAAGCTGTGCAAACATATATAAAAGACACCAGGCGTTTTAACAAGTGTATAAAAACAACTAAGCAGTGTGTTCGGACTGACCCTATGTACTCTTATTAAACATATTCTGTCTTCTTCTCCGTCTTCTTTTCTTTTTTTCTTCTCTTTCACCCAACTATCGTGACAACTGTTTACGTCTACATTTGTAAACTTTAGTTCATTTATTCTCCGTATTCATTGTTACTTAATATGTTTATTATAGCCATAACATTACAATTGTTCTTTGTAATTTAAATTGTATTAGGATTAAACGCATGCCACAGGCCTATGTCTATTGACTTATCTTGCATGCACTATGAGGGCAAAGTGTGCAATCACACATGCATACTATTATGTGTGCGCAAATGCTAAGGCTATTTGAATTGTACGTGAAAGAAAATACAATCCTGTGCTAATTTAAAAAAACAAACAAAATAACAACATAATACAACATAAAATATTGGCCGTAGTCGTTCATTAGACAATATCGTTCTTTTGTCTTGAAATAAGAAACAAAAAACATTACATATTAGATACATATATAGTGGAATTATTAGAGTTTTTAATGATTAGTTACATAACAATATTGTACGTTGACAACCAGATAAAATCGTGTGTGTCTCACTGTAGTAATCATATCAATATATACAAATAGTAAAATCGTTTGCTATAAATTGTGTACATGTATGTTTTTTATACAAAGTGTATTTAGTTTATAGTAATAAACAGTTAGATTATTAATCAAAATACACTGAATTGTGGTTTAACAGCTTTCGCCTATGCGAGCATGAGGGAGAGGACAAATATATTGAAATCCTAGAACCGTGCCCTATTCTTCTAATCAAATACATTCCTATCGGATTTGTTAACATGCTCGAAGAGTAGAGGTATGTCCCAATATTGCAGACGAGGCTTGGGTGCCCTGCCTAGGGATACAGCAGTGAGGTTCGAACCCGCTATCTCCGTATTCAGAGTCGAACGTGCTATTCACAGCGCCACTGCCGTAACTTATAAATGAAAAAAACAAAATACCAATGCTAACATACATTGATGTAAAACCCAATGTAAAATTCCCATAAATGTCCGTGAAACACTATATATATTACCTATCTCTCTATATAAATGGTTATTAGTCATTTTTGACTGTTTCTCGCACTTATCATCACTTACCAAGCGGGTGTTTCAAGCGCGACCTGAATGTCTGAATGATTTCACTGTAATCTGACCCAGCAGTTAAATAATCTATTTATTACATTTTAAATAAGTTAATGTATATTTAAGCAAAATGTTTTAGCTTTAGTCGGTGATGAGATCAGCAACACTTTATTGACGTCATGACAACGTCACAGTAAGCTTTTTTTGTTCGGAGAAAGTAAATAATATTTAGCGATTATGAAATATAACTAACTCATTAAACTTGTATTATTTAGTTTTCCTATATCTAACTCTCAAATGAATCCCGAATTGCAGCAACTGATTATATAGGGAACTAGGTAATTAAACTAGGTAATTAAACAGTCGTTTCATGGGTGTTTTTGAACAGTCAAAAATATTGTCCATCGGTATCGGGGACGACCTGGGGAACTGTTGCCCTCGGTCTAGCGTATGAAAAGCCTCGGCTGCCTTCTGTTGGCCTTTTGCATTTTGTAAATCGTTTTGTGCATTTTCTAAGTTGTAATGTACACTTTCTAAGTTGTGAAGTGAATTTCGTAAGTTGTTATGTGCATTTCGTAAGTTGTTATGTGTATTTTCTAAGTTGTCCTGTGCATTTTCTAAGTTGTTATGTGCATTTAGTAAGTTGTTATGTGCATTTTATATGTTGTCCTGTGCAATTTCTAAGTTGTCCTGTGCATTTTATAAGTTGTAATGTGCATTTTGCAAGTCGTCTTGTGCATTTTTTAAGTTGTTATGTGCATTTTCTAAGTTGTGATTTTCGTAAGTTGTTATGTGCATTTTCTAAGTTGTCCCGTGCATTTTGTAAGTTGTTATGTGCATTTTCTAAGTTGTTTTGTGCATTTTCTAAGTTGTCCTGTGCATTTCGTAAGTTGTTATGTGCATATTGTAAGTTATTATGTGCATACTGTAAGTTGTTATGTGCATTTTCTAAGTTGTCCTGTGCATGTCGTAAGTTGTTATGTGCATTTTGTAAGTTGTTATGTGCATTTTCTAAGTTGTTCTGTGCATTTCTTAAGTCGTTATGTGCATTTAGTAAGTTGTTATGTGCATTTTATATGTTGTCCTGTGCAATTTCTAAGTTGTCCTGTGCATTTTATAAGTTGTAATGTGCATTTTGCAAGTCGTCTTGTGCATTTTCTAAGTTGTTATGTGCATTTTCTAAGTTGTGATTTTCGTAAGTTGTTATGTGCATTTTCTAAGTTGTCATGTGCATTTCGTAAGTTGTTATGTGCATTTTCTAAGTTGTCCCGTGCATTTTGTAAGTTGTTATGTGCATTTTCTAAGTTGTTTTGTGCATTTTCTAAGTTGTCCTGTGCATTTCGTAAGTTGTTATGTGCATTTTGTAAGTTGTTATGTTCATTTTCTAAGTTGTCTTGTGCATTTCCTAAGTTGTTATGGGCATTTCGTACGTTGTGATGTGCATTGTTTAAATTGTGATGTGCATATTCTAAGTTGTTATGTGCATTTTCTAAATTGTTATGTGCTTTTAGTAAGTTGTTATGTGCATATTCTAAGTTGTCTTGTGCATTTTCTAAGTCGTTATGTGCATTTTCTAAGTTGTGCGTTTCGTAAGTTGTTATGTACATTTAGTAAGTTGTTATGTGCATTTCGTAAGTTGTCTTGTGCAAACTACAAGTCGTCGTTAAGTAGACTGTTTATCGGAATAGGTTTTGAAGAAAACACCGGTAGAAATGGCGGCTCCAGGAGCGAACGCTATGCTCTGCATACTTTAACAAAATTGGGCTAGGGACATTATACAATAAATTCTTAGAACAGAAAATTGATTTCAAAATGTGTAAGAGATTGTCTGACGTGGAGTTAATAAATCTTGGTCTGGAAACAATATATCGGGTCACAGGTGGCAGTTCCAGGAGGTGTGGTACAGGTGGCCGTGGGTACGGAAGATAAGGGGCGGGACCGGGAGACAAGGGTGGGGGTCGGAAGACAAGAGGACGGGAGTCGGGAGAGAAAGGGTCGTGAGGTTTTTAAATTTGCAAGTTTGTAAAAAAAGAAATGATGAATAATTATCATAGTTTGAGAGTCGTTTTGGGTAAAACAGTCTTTATCCTATCAAAATCCTTAATTGACCATTATCCTGTCTGCCGTACACGTTCTGTCTCCACGATAGATACGTTTATGGATTTCGTCCATTGTTAATCAAGCACAGCTCGCGTCGCGAAGCGATGCGAGCGTAAGCGAGCTACTATGGTATCATGCAGGCGAAAAGTAAACATACCCATCCATCCTTTTGAAAAGTCTTGGGTCATTTACGGCAGTTTATGGGCGACTTCAACCGTAAAGTAGCATATTTCGTTACGAAATTAACAAGATAAGCTTTCCTAGAAATCATTAAGAATGGTGGTTTCCAAGCAGAATGAGGTGAAAAAACCCATTAAAAACCTTTCTCGAACCCATCCAAAAATTACAATGAAATTGCATTTTTACCTATGTCGCCAAAACGGCCATTAACCGGTGTTACCTTGCGCGTTGTTCATTGGCGAAAATTCGTCAACAAATTTCACACTTTGATAAAAGTAGATTTCGTGTCGCAGAAATGTATATGTATTGCTAACCGATTAGGATAAACAAATGATTTGGTTAAAAACTATCTTTCATTTGTTTATTTTCCCGTAAAACCATAAATGCAATCGGAATTCTTCGCAGATTTCCGTAATCGGTCGTCTACTATTGTAAGCCATTGATGAAAATCGACGAGGTTATTCCGTGTTCATTCGTGTCAAACCCGAACAATCTGGCAATTTCCGGAAATGTTACGGAATTTATAATACAATGACAAGACGTCATTGTTTTACGTCATCATCGTATGTCGTCACATTATGACGTATGGTCTGTTAGTAAACAATTTGTGAGCAAGGTGCTTATTACCGATCCATCTTTCTTTGTTTCTTTTTTCTTTGTTTCTTTCTTCCAATACTATTGACGTATTATACACATACTTATGATTATCACAGTTTCGTTTCTGTGGGAGGGGGCGTCCGTGGCCGAGTGGTTAACGTCTCCGACTTTAAATCACTTGCCCCTCACCGCTGTAGGTTCGATCCCTCAGGGGCCTAGGAATCTTTATGTGAGGAAGCTATCCAGCTGGCTTGCGGAACGTCGGTGGTTCTACCCAGGTGCCCGCCCGTGCACGAAAATTGCCCGGAGGGGCACCTGGGGTCTTCCTCCACCAATGAAAGCTGGAAAGTCGCCATATGACCTTAGCTGTTGGTGCGACTATAAAATCCAATTCAATCAATCAATCAATCGTTTCTGTGGATGAGTTTACCTGCAGGCTTTTTTATGATAACCACAGAAGTTCAGTGAGATTTTTAACCTGAATAGGGTATGTCTCTCCCTGCACAGGAGACCAACGGCTTTACATCAGTAGGGATGAAAAACATACTTTCACAGTAACTTTAACCGTCTTATCACAGTAACTCTAACTATCTTACACGAATAGTTCTAGATCTAAGGGAGTGCGTTATCAATTCTCGAGACGTGAACCTCCGGGAGTCGAACCCCAGACTTCTATATCCAGAGATGTGAGGAAGCTATACAGCTGGCTTGCGGAACGTCGGTGGTTCTACCCAGGTGCCCGCCCGTGCACGAAAATTGCACGGAGGGGCACCTGGGGTCTTCCTCCACCAGTGGAAGCTGGAAAGTCGCCATATGACCTTAGCTGTTGGTGTGACTATAAAATCCAATTCAATTCAATTCTATATCCAGAGGCATATAAGCTAACCACTCTGTCATCGCATCTTTTTTTACCGCACAGTAACATTATGGTCCATTATGAAAAAATATAACTACTAGTATTTAGGACAACACCAGGTCTAGAGTGACTAAACGATGGTTAGGCCCAAGATGTTACTCACACTGACAGGGGTAGGAACAGCCTCCTTCCCGAGATCCCAATAATTTGACTGGCGTGTTTGGGTAGGGGAAGTTCAAAAGGTATTTTACCTTATGTTGCATATTTTGGGGCGCTTCGACCTTTTAAAAATGGTTTTAATGAGTTGGGCAAACCGAAATTAAGACATTCTGAAACTATTGTGGCTAACTGAAGTTATATTTGAGATTTTTTTTTTTTTGCTGTCCCAGCAACACGGCAGATGTACACCCGAAAGAGACTAATGCAGGATGTAGACAGATAGATAGGAATTTACATACAAAAAGCCTCATCTGAACTGATCAATGGCTGTAAAATATTTATTTTTTAACCGAATTTCCAGACTAAGGTGTTTTTATTTACCACTAAAATTGCCAGTTCCAATTATATATAATGTATTTACATTTTGTTAACATAGCTGAAACACCTTTAGCTTAAACAAACGCCCGAAATAATAGCAAATTTGTCGGGTTAAGACTCCACCATAATGTACAGAATTTGTATTTTTTATTTTTGGCTAGATTGCGTAGCAAATCCAGGCTTACAGTTTGGAGATTTCCATGTGTCTGTCCGTCTATCCATCCGTCCGTCTACGAGTTTTGAAGTTTTTGTTAAAGTTTTTGTTTTTTCTTCATTTCTCAAAAATGAATTGTCGAAAAGCTTTGAAACTTGACACTTGTTCAACATCATTACAAATGTTATATGAAAATAACCCTAACTATGTCTTGTATTTTGACTTGACTACCCCACTTTTCACACAGATTTTTCACTTAAAATGTTAAATTCGCAATCCGGCTTTCGCGCCACTATTGGTGCTTCACCTTTTTTTGTGTTACTTTTAACAAAGTTTGACCCAAGTGCGGTAGATGGGGGGTGGGGGTGGGTAGATGGAGCTTGAATACCGAAAACAAGGAGGGGGTAAGGAAACTAGAAACCCCCTCCACCTCCACCCCTCAGATGCATGAATGTAAATTGTTAGTGTTGTCTCTTTATCGTTATGTTATCCCCATTTTCTCGCACATTCGTGATTACATAACCCGATACAACTTCCATTGAAACAATGTAAACAGCCATTGCCATTTGACTGAAATCGGCCAGATTCATATTTATGTACAGTAGCGTTTTGAGTTTTCGTTACATTATGTATAATAAAGGATAAACTATGTTTGTTTGATCATTGACATTGGATTGATGTTGTTTTTCAGAGAGGCCTCAAATGTGAATCGTGCCCTTGAGTAGCTCTAAGTGAATTGATACTGACGACTTCAGAATGTCAAGCCGTATTAAATGCCATTGGATCATTTTGAGGTGGGAGCCCTTTTAACAATTGTTTGCACTTGTGTAGTTCTTTAAATGGAGCTTGTGTTATGCTTGCACGGTGCTGTTCAAAGTTACAGTAACAAATGTTTGCAGTGATAATGCAGCGTGATTGTCATATGAGCTCGTGTAAACTACATGTACTGGATACATGCGAAAACAAGTTGTGTTAAAGGGACACTAGGCAATCTTTATGTTTTTAAAACGTTTGGAGTTCGGTCAATTTTTCTGCATAGTTTGCATTTGTGCATCATTAATATTATTTATTAGAATAGTTCAGAAGAAACTGTTTTACACATTACTTACTGTTGATAATAGTGCAATAAAATATAGTTAAGTATTTGATAGAATAACGAAGACAAAATGAAACACTTTTATTTAATTTGTAATGCAAGCAGGTTTAAATTTAAAATGTTACCAGGTTAACAAATGGAGATGCTAATGTTAATGCTTGATCAATACTTCAAGATTGCCGTGTGTCCCTTTAACATCAACTAATTACAATATGATTATGGTCTATGTGATGGGTCCCCAATTTATTAAAGGGACACAGAGCACATTTCCAATCCTATGAACAAAATGTGTAACATTTAAAAATTTTAGATTTTTGGCAAGAGTTGTATTTTATTCCCCTTCTAGTAAAAATGGCTTATAGAGCATTGCACCCTCTGTCAGATTTAACTTTCCTTATAATAGATTCTTGCTGTAGTACTGTTGGGTGAAAAATACTTTAAAATTGTTCTGTAATCATGTAAGGTCAATCATATACTCGTATGATACACAATATAATATGTATTGACCCTTTATTTGATGTGCCATTTACTCAGTTTTGGTCAAGGGACGTTTATAGCATATCGGCGTTGAATCCAGTGAACACGGATTCAAGTCTTAATGGCGCCACTGGGTTACTTCGATGTGTCCTGCTAGCCTCGTTCGTCTGATGGGAACGTAAACCGGGTGGTCCTGTGTATCGGAGTCTGTCCTCCAAGCACGTTAAAGAACCATAGGTGTAATCTAATCGGTAGTAAGCGTAGGGCAGGGTTCCTGGATGCCTATGTATCTACCTCCTCTCTTTGGGGCGGCTCGAAATAACCTAAACAACGTGTTGATGAGGCGTTAAACAATAATTAAATTTAAAACTGTCCCATTCCCCTAAACATGCCCTAGCTCCCCCTCGCAACACCTGATTCAAATTGAATACTCTGCTCGACTTATTTTTCTTCAGGCTGCACGTCATGTGATAGAAGACTCCATGACCACTGACCAGAGTCAATGCTGAAGTTTATGTTCGCTTAATTATTTGCTTAATAAAGTATACACATGAACTAAAATATTGTTTTTATAAGTATGTCTTCCACCACAAAGTGGTAGGTGAGACAGATTATATTTGGGCTTTCCGTTCGTCCGTCACAAATCTTGTCTGCGCTACTTGTTGGATTTTGACGAAACTTTGTAAGAAGCATCAGTATGTGCATATCAAATATTGAAGGTCAAGGGCGCCGAGTCCCAATAATGATTATGAAAAACCTTGTCCACTTCCCCAGAAGCAAATCTCATCAAAATTCATGGTTTGAGTGCATGTCATTAAGTCAAAGGTCATTGTCACCGTAACATGATAATGTAAAATGTTGTAGACTGTAAGTCCACTTTCCCTAAAGCAAATCCTTTTGATTTTGAGTGGGTCAACGGTCAAGGTCACTGACCGGATAATGAAACGCATTGTCCGCACTGAAACTTCTGTTTCCCTGAAGGAAGTCTGTTGAAACGCCATGGGTTGACTGCCTGTGATAAGACTATTGCACCCTTTGATGATTTTGAGGTAAAATCCTTATTTACTGAAGCAAAAATATGTATCATGAAACTACATGGATTGACTGCATTTGGTAAGAGAATGACCCCTATTTAGTTCGAGATCAAATGTCAAGATCACTGATCCGATTATGAAAACCATTGTCCGCACCGTAACTCTATTTTCCCTGAAGTAAATATATTCAAACGTCATGGGTTGACTGCCTTTGGTAAGAGTATGAACCCTATTAATATTGAGGTCAGTAAATCTAAGGTCAACGTCACAGTGACTTGATAATGAAAAATCGCGTCCGCAATGAAACTCTTTTTTACTTTCCCTAAAGCTAATTTCATAGAACGTCATACTTTGACTGCCCTTGGTGAAATGATAATCACTGTTTATTTTGAAGTCAGTAGTTGAAAGGCCCGTTACCATGACCGGAAAATGAAAAGTCTTGCCCACACAGTTTTTCCTTTTACCTAAAGCAAATTTCATGAAACTTCATTGGAGGGCAGTGGAAAGAGGATGATCCGTTTGATTTTTAGGTCAAAGGTCAAGATCCACTATCAGACATTTATAAACAAGGATAAGCATATGTTACGACACACATGTTATAATATTAATGGTATAATATATGAATATTTTCTTACACAATGTAGAATACAGTAAAAGAAGTGGTTCTGTTCATCGATACTGTCGCCTGTGAACCAAACCACTTGTTGTTAAATTACAGGATTCAACAGTGTGTTAGACATATTCCGAAGTAATAAATTAAAAAAAATAATATTCAAACAAACAAAACATGCTATTTGATGAAAACAGACGCATCCAAATTTTCAAAGTAGCAATATTCGCAGAATATAGTAGATTTCAACTGCTGAAAACAAAGATGTATTATTTTTTTTCAGGAAAAAATAATTCTATGAATATAGTATTTATCATCGTTATATATTTTCAGGGAAATGTTTAATATGTCTGTTTTCAAATACTACAGATCGTAACACACCGCACATGTATATTCAGTATTTACTTTCAATATAGTAGTGAGTATGACTGCGTTCTGGGACCATAAAAAATAAAAGAATAATATATATAAATATATATATAAAAAACTATATATGCCCTATAAAGATAACAGACCCGCACTTTTTGGATTCACGCGTACAGTGTTTCACAACACCACAAATCATTGACACAATTTCATGTCCACATGTTTATGTTATGCCATCTTCGAGTTTACACAAAATCATGTTTGTTACTGACAGTAGCATGTCTGTTACTCGTCAGTCATTTATTTACTTGGTTAAAGGGACACATGCCAATCTTGCTTTCTTTAAAACTCGAGTCGCCCCCTCAGTTTTAAACTAACAGTTAAAAGAATATACTTCTTTCTGCCTATTAAACTTATATTAGTTTATCGCTTTTTCTGATTTCGAAAATTAACTCTGCAACGTATATTGCCGCCATCATGATTTCATTTTCCGATATACCGTTGCAACATTGTTTGTTAAAATAAACTGGGCACTCTGACATTAATCCAAAGCATGTATAGATAAAAAAATTGGTGTAAAATACATAGACACATACATTTTAAATATATTATTATGTGTTTACATAACGAAATTATTTAATTGTTTCTGTAGCCGGTCGTCTTTCTAAAGTGCCATCTTGGGTCGGACGGTCCTGTTACTTAATTAGTACTTGTCTCCGTTTATTGAAATTCTACGTATATACAGAGGAAAGATGTATCTAGTATATGATTTTGTTTTTATTCTCGCTTCTAAAATGACGAAATAAATCGATTTAAATAAAAGGCGCATTCTCAGCAATACACAACGTATTGTGTGTATGGGGTTGAGGGGGGAAGCCGACGGGGTTGAGGGAGGAAGCCGACGGGGTTGGAGGGATACAGTCATACTACCGTAATGTTGCTCTCATAAATACTGTGAACATACTACATCAATAATATAACAACTACTGAACAATGCTGAAATCGATTTATCTTTAAAAATGAATTCATAATTTCACAATTTTATTCCGTGCGAACATCGATTTGGAACGTCGATTCGGCGTATTTAAGGTGTACTTCGTTAATTTTCGGGGAAAAAGTACTTTTTTATATTTTACATATCTACAAGAGGAAAAATGTATTTACGCTTACATGCTTTTTTTTTCTTTTCTAAAATGATGAAATAAATCGAATTTAATTAAAACTGCGCATTCGCAGCTATATATAACTTAATCAATATGTACAATCCATACAACTTAATCAGTATGGAGGGTGGTGGGGGTGGGATGAGGGGCGGGGTTGCAGGAGTAATACCGTAATGGTGTCCTTGAGAAAAACTGTTAACATTCTACTCTAATAATTTATCAAATACAGAGCAATGTTAAAATCAATATATCTCTTAAAAAGGATTTCATAATTTCATGGTTTTATATCCCGCGTGAACATTAATTTCGAAAGGCGATTGTTCATATTTTAGCGAATACGGTGCACTTTGTTAATTTTGGAGAAAAAACGTTTTTTCTGATTGGCTTTAAATTGTGGTTTTTAATAGTAGACATGTCAATGAACACTTCCATAAAAAAAAATTCATTCTCGCTGTTAAAACTTCATTTTTTCGCTATTTTTCCGGATTCAGAAAATTAGCACTGCAACATATATTTTCACCATTCTCATTTCCTTTCCCGACGTACCGTTGCAATTTGGTTTGTTAAAACTTATTTTGAACATTCCGGCATAAACCAAAAGCATGTATAGATCAGAAATTTAATCTGGAATGCATGGATACATACATTTGAAATATATGTATGAAATAATGGAATTATTTCATTTCTTGTGTACCCGGTCGCGTGTGTAAATGTATATGTAGTATGCCGTCTTCGAGTCCGTGGGTCATGTTAGTTAATTTTGGGGGAAAAAAAAGTAGTTGTCTCCGATTTCATTAACATTTTGCATATGGACAGAGGAAAGATTTATCTACGCGTACATGCATTTGTTTTTATTGTCGCTTTTAAAATGACGAAATAAATCGATTTTGATTTAAAAGCGCATCGTCGGCAATTTAAACCTTAGAACAACCTAAATTCATCCCTTGAGAAATACCTTTAACTATTAACGGGAATTTCACGAAGTGTACACCAATTATGTTCGACCAATGTAGTTTGTGAATATTATTACTTTAACAACGATCTGTGACTGTGTTTTGTCATAATCACAGTTTATATAAATCTGACCAGTGACAGTTTTCCCGATTATGTCATTTTGTTATTGATTTTAACACGTGACCTTGTTTGTTAAATATTCCTACGCCATAGGGCTGGCGTTCCTACTGATTAGCTATCATATATATGCGTAAGAACGTTTCAATTATTGGGGAGGGACTGTGTGTGTGCGCGTTCGTGCGTGCGTTCGTGCGTGTCTGTGTGTGTGTTGGTGTGTGGGGAGGGGGGGCGGGGGGGGGGGGGGGCGGGGGGTGTGTGGAGGAGAGGGGTGGTGGCAAATTAAAAACAAAAAATTGACACGCCGAAAAAGCACAACAAAGTATGTTTCAAATATGGGAGTGAGGGGTGGGGGAGGGGGCGCACTTTTCGAAAAGTTAGCCATTTTCCCCTCAAATTAATAGGTGGGTGTGGGGGCGGGACGGGGCAAAGCTTACTCTGCCCCCACTTTGAACATTGGTGGTGGTGGGGGTGGTTGGGTGGGGGAGCGGGACGCCACTGTCCCACCCAAATATCACCGGCTACTACGCCTATGCAATATAACAATAAAAATGAAATCATATAATATCATTGTTCGTTTTATCCGAACTCCGATTTCGTCCGTATCACTAATTTTTTTTACCCGCCGTCAACCGTACCCTAAAATTGTGACACCACCCATAGATCACGCAATACTTCATTCATACTCGGGTGTTTTAATGCATGCAAACTATGTTGTTATCTAGAGGAAGGATTGGTGCCTGTAAATCCTTAAAATATGTATTAAAATCACTAATAAACAAAGAAAGAAACAGTTTTCTGTAATTTAGAAGGACTACTCAACAGACTTTCGCATTATAAGGCTGATTTAATAACTAACATTATTATATAACCTATAAATAGACGCGTTTTCATTGGCTAAAAAGTAATTTTTTAGAAAAAATATCTAGCGATATTGACCTGTTTTTTTTATATTGATCTGTTTTTTTGATATTGACCTGTTTTATATAATTGTTTTTTTGATATTGACCTGTTTTATATAATTGTAAATTGAGGGTTATATAATAAAACAGTTATGGACTTTTCAGCTGTTATACATGATGTTGATATGTACCAAAAAATCATTATTGACCTCGGCTATCGCCTCGTTCAATAATGATTTTTTTGGTGCATATCACATCATGTATAACAGCTGAAAAGTCCATAATTGTATAATATACCAAACCCCATATATATTTTTATTTTTTAAGAGTGTAAATATTAACAAACAAATATCGCTCAAAAGTCCGATTGGAAAATACGTTTACGTGACCACAAACATTACTTTTTAGACACAACTAGGAGATATTTTCACTGACGGGTGATCCGCGTTCGTCGTATCACTCCGACGTGGTTTTATTCCGATACCGAAATTATGTGTTTATACCAGTCAAGCTTATTAGACTATAGTTCACTAGGAATTGAAGTGCATCTCAAATGGAGCAGAGGGCCATTTTAGTAGCCTGTCCAGAAGGAAAGGGTCATTTTCCAACAAGGCCCCCTGTTTCTTGTGCAAAGAGTCAGAAGATCATAATCCAATTTCTTTTGAAAAATGGCCCCCAACATAGGCTGTCCAAGTTCATTGGGAATACTTTGTCCAAATTACGGGGCCTTTTACTGAAAGAAGGGACCATTTTCGTTTATACATGTCCCTTTAGTTTTAAAGCTTGCACCCTTTATTTAATTGGCCCCTTTGTTAATGGCCCTTTAAACATGGCCCTTTGCAAGGTGGTTCCTTGCTCTATTCCGTTTGACCGTCCGTTGTAATGCATGCATATCGTCAGCTACATCAGTCTCAGTCCTCGGCAGCTGAATAATCAGGTCACAATAACATTCCATAATGCAATAAGCCAATCAGAATTTTAGAGCGCCGAAAATTACGTCTTTGTCACGTAGAATAATGCCTGCCTGCCGAACTATAAGACGGTCCCAACTTCCCAACGGGATATTTAGAGGAAAGAATAATGAGGGTAATGGAGACACATACGTTCGAATATCGCGGTTATATTAACAAATCTACAGTCTGTATCATTAATTGACATAACACAACGTCACAATGACGTTTTGTTATATTACATATAGTATATATAATATCTTAAATACTGAATGTATTAAACTCATTGGATAAAATGAGGCACAGCCTCGCATCACATCATGTTTATCCAACGAGTTTAATGCATTCAATACTAAATATGTAATAAACAAGTTGGAATAAATGATATGATGCGAGACTGTGTCGAGCATCACATTACTTTTATCTAACGAGTTTAATAAATTCAACATTAAATAGGCAGATGTGAGATTCTATTTATCACATAACTCAAAATAAAGTCTCATAAAGAATATTTATTACTTAAGCTGCCAGTATATAAAGTTGTTGTCTGACGGTGTCGTATGTTGACTTGGTCTGTCTCCGAGCAACCGCAATACCTCGTGTTACGAGTAAAATGTAACAAGAAAGGAAGCAAAACCAGACTCACAAAATCATAATAAACACATTTATTTACATAAAATATTCACTTAGAGAATACACAAATCCAGTTGAATTAAGTCCAAATAAAATTATCCAATGTTCGTTTAATTCACATTAGCACGTGTCTCTGTAATCCAAGGCAGTAAATGTCTCTTTAATCCAAATGTTAATTGTCCGTAGTCTAATTTAATTTCCAATATTTTCGATTTAGTCGAAATATACAATTTCATTGTTATAATGAATGAGCACAATAATAAGTAAATCCTCTTACAAATATATTTTATTAAGCATCCAAATTTAAATTAACTTTAATAAAGAATACTGAAACTGATCTAAATAGAACTACCATAGTTTGTTTATATACTGTTACTGTTACTGAAAGCTTCCCCACTAAAACCGTCCAATAAAAATAGTCCAAATTGCATCATAAATGAATGTATGGGCATTGTTTGTTCTGGGAAGTAAGTAACAAACACCTAGCAGGTGTAGTGTCGATATATGCCACAAAGTGACTTTTTATTCACAAGAGTGTGAATGTGTTTAAAGTTGAAATAGTAGACATGTAATATTGCATGAAATATTGTAATATTATGTAACACATATTAATTTCCGTCAATTACATAATGAAACTGATATAGAATAAAGCACCATAAAAATAGATGTACTACATATTATTATGCGATATTACGTAATTTAAGTTGTTACACGATTTGTCGTTAATTGGAAATAACTGTTTTTATATTAAAAACATTAATGGTGTTTAAATAATCTTTAATTAGCTATGGCGATTTACGCCTATTCATGGAGCTTAGACGTAGAATAAAGTCAATACGAGGGCTGTGGTATAGTGTGCATTTATATATTTATTATTTGTTGTAGGGTGGTTGGTTGGGGTTTGTGGCGGTTTTAGAATTTTCCACTCCGACTTGCTGTTGTAAAACACAGAGCCTGAATGGAATATGTTACAGATAACCCTGTTGATGATGGGGACCCGCCCCCGCTGTTTTAATAAGCCAATGGTATTCGTGTTGTGTTATAGACACTGAAGCGCGTAATTGGTTTATAAACCGGGGTCCAGGCCGTACGTACAGAGGACAAACGCTTTGCATAAATATCCAATTACTTCGCAGTTAGATTATTTATGCGCATTGTTTATTCTGGGAAGTAAGTAACAAACAACTAGCAGGTGTAGAGTCGATATATGCCACAAAGTGACTTTTTATTCACAAGAGTGTGAATGTGTTTAAAGTTGAAATAGTAGACATGTAATATTGCATGAAACATTGTAATATTATGTAACACATATTAATTTCCGTTAATTACATAATGAAACTGATATAGAATAAAGCACTATAAAATTAGATGTACTAAATATTATTATGCAATATTACGTAATCTAAGTTGTTACACGATTTGTCGTTAATTGGAAATAACTGTTTTTATATTAAAAACATTAATGGTGTTTATATAATCTTTAATTAGCTCTGGCGATTTACGCCACTCTCATCAAACAATTTAACTGATGAAATCGCCATAAGAAAGGAGGGTGTGTGGGAGGGGGACCTTGGCATATATCGAACACAAAACAAAGAAAAAGAAACCAATCAATTACGCGTATTTTATGTTTTAGCGAAATGCACATTATACCTTAACGCGTTTGAACGATCGTACATGAACCCATGGTACGATCCTGACATAAATGTACACGTGAATAACAAATAATTCATATACATTAATCACTAAGCAAAAACTAATTCGTATACGTTGAACCTCTCGTAAAGTGGTATTCCGTCGAATGTAAGACTTCAAAATGTCTCTTTCAAGTGGACCTTTGGAAACGGCCGAACACGACACATACGAAATATAGGTATATCGATGTAGTTTATAAACAAGAACGACCCTACATGAACACATGGTAAGGTCACTCCCCGTGTGTACGAATACAACCCCACATGAACCCATGGTGGGGTCAATATTTGATAATGAGTCTAGTTTGAATGCAACCCGCTCTCAAGTTATCAATGAAATGAACGCATGTATGTTCCGTGTTATCTTTATCTGTAATGTTGAGCGACTATGTAATGAAGGCCGTGAACCCACTGGCCTCTATTTATTGCTGTATGTATTTCGTGAACGCATTTTACCGCAACTGTCCGCAGTGTCGAATAATGCCGTCGGTCACATTGTAAATAGCTCCACCGCCGACTTCTCCACTGGCGTCTGTAAACGGCGAAAAACAGCATGTCTGGAAAACAAAAAAGGGTAGACTTTCCGCTGAGCGATGCTACAAATTGTTTACATATCAAAAGGTGTTCTTTGACACCTGTTGTCAGTCGGACGAAATAATATGGCTTTTTCACATTAAGCGTAGGATTTGTTACTGACCGAAGAAATGTCCGTCTAGACAGTATGTTTTTTTTTTTTTGTTCCAATTATTGATTGGATGATCTATCTGTCGACAGATGCCGATCGGTTAAACTTTCGCTATTAAAGGCACATGGTATGGTTACGGCAATAAAATAACGTTTATTCGAGCTTGTTCAGGTAATGAACCACTATAAACATCAAGATATAATTAATTGGACTGAACAATGCTTTCTAAGTTATGTATGACACAGAATGGAGATAATGCGAACATGTGTTTTAGAACTTCAAATAACGCAAACAGAATTATTTTGTATACATTTCTAAAGTGCCTGTCATAGCTTGTTCGGGGGTAGGACCCCAGCCCTTCCATTCATACTCATTTTGTCATTTTTGTTCATTCTCATTAAAGGTCTTCATAATGACCCCTCACATCTTTAACAACAGTGGCAGAAAACAATAAACGTGGCTCCAGCGTAATTGGAGTGTCTACAATAGAATTTGCAGCAACTCTGCGGTTCAGGGTGAGAAGGTCCTAGGCCCATTCTCCATATTTTGTCTCGATGTACATGGAGGATGAGCCTGGCATGTTCATGCCTGTTAGGCGCCATATAACCTTTCATGTGTTGGTGCGCCTTAAAACCCGATTCAATTCAATTCAGGTAATGAAACCATTATAAACAGCAAGAAATAATTAATTTTAATGAACATTGCGTCCTAAGTTATGTATGACACAGAATGGATATAATGCAAGCGTGTGTTTTAGAAATGGTTATTCAATGGCTCCCAAATTTACCAAGTGTTCCGACATGGGTAATCTTTGGAAATTATGAGTCAGGACCCTGTACATGCGACTTCTAAATCCCTATATAAATAATGTTTATGAAAAATTGATTTTCTCTTTATTTTTACCTACTGAATATTTCGACCTACCGGAAGTTGACCGGGTGTGAAAGTTATGAATATATTTATGTTTTATTTATTTTATTTATTTATTTTATTTATTTAACTAACACAGCAAACGATTCTAATGGACACTGATCTTTGACTTGTGTTGAGACGTCTCGTTTTCGTGTGTAAATTACTAGAAAGTGTGAACTGTAATGACATTCTTAATCAAAGATACGGTAATACTAATATCCTCTAATGACCATTACTTGTACCATTAACTGAATTAGGTGGAGGTTAACGATTCCCACGGACGTCTTTGAACATTGAACTGTCTGCTGCCGCTCACAGACAAAGATAAATGGCTATTAACTGACAACTGTTGATAAGATCACAGACTGTATGAGATATTGAATTTTGGAAAGATTGAGTGCACTTTGAGACGATTATCAATGAAATTGATATTTAATATTTTCAAAGTATGACATATATTTTGGGGATTGTGTCTAAAAGGACGTGTCTTAAATGACTTAGATCTACGAACTCTATGGCCCGTATATTTGATATTATATTTTCTGATATCATGGAGTCGACTGGCATTCATACGCTTGTAAACGATTTGTGTGCGTTAGACCCATGTGTTATTTTGCCGACTAATGAGTTAACACTGTCATTCATGATGACGTATTCGTTTTTTTTTGCCTTCGAGGCCAAAGCTTTTTCTACTATTTCGGACAGTGAGGCCGTGACTCTTTGAGTGACGTTATCTGTTATTGCGTTTATTAAAGGGAGTACATCGGGATTTTCGTGGGAGTTTAGGTGTCCGACTTAGAATTGACAAATATTAATATTTTCTATTCTATATGACCAAAACATAATGAATGATCCTACACACTATCTCTTATTTGCAAAGAAATTCCTTCTGCGCAGTAATACCTGCTATTCTGGATGACGCACTAGGGTTAATTACGGCATTTTACGTCCGATTCCGTCCTAACTATAAGGTGTTGTGAGAATTTAGACGTTAATGAAATGATTCTAACGTCATAATCTGATTGATATTTCTGTTATTTCCCTTATTAAATTAGCAGGTAAAACTGATACTTCCCCTGATTTGCTGGTGGTTTTCTTTGTTGACCTTATCGGTGTCGGGCTGTCCTTGCTGTTCTTTTTCTTTGAGGGCTATTCTCTGAAATAGTGAATATAGCGAGGGACACCATGTTTAGAGAAATACCGCTCTATAATAAGGCACTTACCCCTCTATGTATGAGAGGGCACTAAAATATCGCTCTATAATAAGGCACTTAACGCCTCTATGTACGAGAGGGCACTAAAATGCCGCTCTATAATAAGGCACTTAACGCCCTGATGTATGAGAGGGCACTAAAATACTGCTCTATAATCGGGCACTTAATGCCTCGAATGTATGAGAGGGCACTTAAAATACCGCTCTATCATAAGGCACTTAACGCTTCGAATGTATGAGAGGGCACTAAAATACCGCTCTATCATAAGGCACTTAACGCCTCGAATGTATGAGAGGGCACTAAAATACTGCTCTATAATAAGGCACTTAACGCCCTGATGTATGAGAGGGCACTAAAATACTGCTCTATAATCGGGCACTTAATGCCTCGAATGTATGAGAGGGCACTTAAAATACCGCTCTATCATAAGGCACTTAACGCTTCGAATGTATGAGAGGGCACTTAAAATACCGCTCTATCATAAGGCACTTAACGCCTCGAATGTATGAGAGGGCACTAAAATGCCGCTCTATAATAAGGCACTTAACGCCCTGATGTATGAGAGGGCACTAAAATACCGCTCTATAATCGGGCACTTAACGCCTCGAATGTATGAGAGGGCACTTAAAATACCGCTCTATCATAAGGTACTTACCGCCTCGAATGTATGAGAGGGCACTTAAAATACCGCTCTATCATAAGGCACTTAACGTCTCGAATGTATGAGAGGGCACTAAAATGCCGCTCTATAATAAGGCACTTAACGCCCTGATGTATGAGAGGGCACTAAAATACCGCTCTATAATAAGGCACTTAACGCCTCTATGTACGAGAGGGCACTAAAATGCCGCTCTATAATAAGGCACTTAACGCCCTGATGTATGAGAGGGCACTAAAATACTGCTCTATAATCGGGCACTTAATGCCTCGAATGTATGAGAGGGCACTTAAAATACCGCTCTATCATAGGTCACTTAACGCTTCGAATGTATGAGAGGGCACTAAAATACCGCTCTATCATAAGGCACTTAACGCCTCGAATGTATGAGAGGGCACTAAAATACTGCTCTATAATAAGGCACTTAACGCCCTGATGTATGAGAGGGCACTAAAATACTGCTCTATAATCGGGCACTTAATGCCTCGAATGTATGAGAGGGCACTTAAAATACCGCTCTATCATAAGGCACTTAACGCTTCGAATGTATGAGAGGGCACTTAAAATACCGCTCTATCATAAGGCACTTAACGCCTCGAATGTATGAGAGGGCACTAAAATGCCGCTCTATAATAAGGCACTTAACGCCCTGATGTATGAGAGGGCACTAAAATACCGCTCTATAATCGGGCACTTAACGCCTCGAATGTATGAGAGGGCACTTAAAATACCGCTCTATCATAAGGTACTTACCGCCTCGAATGTATGAGAGGGCACTTAAAATACCGCTCTATCATAAGGCACTTAACGTCTCGAATGTATGAGAGGGCACTAACATGCCGCTCTATAATAAGGCACTTAACGCCCTGATGTATGAGAGGGCACTAAAATACCGCTCTATAATAAGGCACTTAACGCCTCTATGTACGAGAGGGCACTAAAATGCCGCTCTATAATAAGGCACTTAACGCCCTGATGTATGAGAGGGCACTAAAATACTGCTCTATAATCGGGCACTTAATGCCTCGAATGTATGAGAGGGCACTTAAAATACCGCTCTATCATAAGGCACTTAACGCTTCGAATGTATGAGAGGGCACTAAAATACCGCTCTATCATAAGGCACTTAACGCCTCGAATGTATGAGAGGGCACTAAAATACTGCTCTATAATAAGGCACTTAACGCCCTGATGTATGAGAGGGCACTAAAATACTGCTCTATAATCGGGCACTTAATGCCTCGAATGTATGAGAGGGCACTTAAAATACCGCTCTATCATAAGGCACTTAACGCTTCGAATGTATGAGAGGGCACTTAAAATACCGCTCTATCATAAGGCACTTAACGCCTCGAATGTATGAGAGGGCACTAAAATGCCGCTCTATAATAAGGCACTTAACGCCCTGATGTATGAGAGGGCACTAAAATACCGCTCTATAATCGGGCACTTAACGCCTCGAATGTATGAGAGGGCACTTAAAATACCGCTCTATCATAAGGTACTTACCGCCTCGAATGTATGAGAGGGCACTTAAAATACCGCTCTATCATAAGGCACTTAACGTCTCGAATGTATGAGAGGGCACTAAAATGCAGCTCTATAATAAGGCACTTAACGCCCTGATGTATGAGAGGGCACTAAAATACCGCTCTATAATCGGGCACTTAACGCCTCGAATGTATGAGAGGGCACTTATAATACTGCTCTATCATAAGGCACTTAACGCCTCGAATGTATGAGAGGGGACTAAAATACCGCCTTATAATAAGGGACGTAACTCCTCTATGTATGCGAGAGGCACTTAGACGACACCGTAGTAAGGCACTTGACGCCTCTGTGTATGAGAGGGCACTAAACGCCGCTCTATGATAAGGCGCTCGACGTCTCTATGTATGAGAGGGAACTAAGCAATGCTCTGTAAAAAGGGGGCACTTACCGTTATAAGGCACTTGACGCCTCTATGTATGAGAGGGAACTAAACAATGAAACTAGACGCTGCTCTGTAGTAATGCGCATGGCGCCTCTCTGTATGATATGGTCTTAAACGTTATATGTGTGCTAGGGCACTAGATAACGCTCTTTTCTAAGGCGCATGAGTTTGAGTGTACATGATATTTGATAATTGTAAAGAGTGGAGCTTAAAAGGCCTCTATTTATGACAAATTGCTGTACGGTAACAAATTGAAACGGTTTTATGACAGGAATGCAAAAACCTCTGAGCCCCTTGTCAATTAGAGACACAGTAAGAATTCAACCATCTAACAAATTGTGGAAACCTGCTCTCGTAGTTAAAAAGCATAATGAGCGGATACTCGGTTATGACAAAAGATGATAATGCCATTTACCGTAGGAACAGAAGACACCTCCTTAAAAAGAAGGAAAATCACGGTGTCAAAGTGAAGGTTTACTTCCCGCCAAAGTGCCGCAAAGAGCAAAAATGCCTCGTCAAATGCCACAAGTGTTAAAACACACATTAAAAGCAAAGTTTGTGTGTCTAACTAAACTGTCATGTAACACCTTCCTGTTGAATGCTCATTAGCCCGATCAAGGCGGCCACATAATCGGTGTAATCATCATGGAACTACCATACACTTCGAAACATGCTGGATTAAATGCCCATTAATCAACCTCTGTGTGCCGCCGGGAGGTGTAAGATAATCAGCGATAAACTGAGATTTTATAAAGTCAGATCTAAATGATGTTTGAATGGACCAAAGATCCTCGCGGCCTGCGATACTAGAGATTAATCTCCAGCTGCCAAACTGACCACGAAGAATCGTTTCGATATGAAAATTAATGAATTCTGTCAATAAATCCTTTATATCTATGAACTTGTTATACGCATTCTTATATTATGAAAGAACTTATAACTTTGAATTTAAAAAGGGCTGTATTGTCGTCTAATAAAGACTCAATGAACAGACAATAAAAACCGAGTCTGCTGCTTTATTCTCTTAATTGTGTTTGTTGCTCCCAAAGGATCGCCTTTATTAGTATTTATTATAACAGACACTCTCTTACCACGCACTCCAATCTGAAACACTGACTACTGCTGGTCAGTTTCCTATCTACATTACAATGAATAACGTCGTAATTACAGATTATTAGTTAGAACAAGTTGTTAGTTCTTAGTTATTTATAGTCCTACATTAACACCGGTAAGACTATCACATAGCATAAACGCCTCTATTTATTACAAATGGTGCACTGTAATTGCGAAAGTCTAGACACTGCTCTGCAATAAGAACTCTGTGTACGCCTCTTTATATGAGTGGGAACTATATGCTGACTAAATATTTCTTAACGCCTCATTTTATGACACACAGGGGACTAAACCCTGCTCTGTAAAAACTTATATTCCAGTATTGTTTTAATCTGAAATCATGTCTCAACCGATTATCTATGCCACATAAACATCGAACGCCTTGGGATCGCATGTCCCAATATCATGGCGTTCAATGGCATTTTCACAAACTACTAATATATTTGTAGTGAATAAGATATAGCGTCACTTGCCTGATCTATAATATTCCGCAAAACTATAATATTCCTTTAAACTTTTTAGAATTTTCCACTCCGACTGGCTGTTGTAAAACACAGAGCCTGAATGGAATATGTTACAGATAACCCTGTTGATGATGAGGATCCGCCCCCGCTGTTTTAATAAGCCAATGGTATTCGTGTTGTGTTATAGACACTGAAGCGCGTAATTGGTTTATAAACCGGGGTCCAGGCCGTACGTACAGAGGACAAACGCTTTGCATAAATATCCAATTACTTCGCAGTTAGATTATTTGCATAAACTATTCCAATGAAAACAGTTCACATCATCATAAATGAATTTGCATAAATAATTTGCATACCAGATATGCATGTTTACATCTATACTAATAGTAGTTTTAACTTTCTTCAAGGCCAAATCAATAATAAACATACAACAATGCATGTGCAGAATAAGACAAAGGTAACACTTGACAAATTGTGTAATCCGATGCCTTAAACGTTCACGTAAATCAACGAGACAATTGCGATGCACGCCGAGCTGAACGGCAAATGCCCAACGATGACTCGGCCTTCATTTGCAGATTTAGTATAATTTTATTAGTGTTATATTATAAATATATCATGACTTTATATCAAGATCTAACATGGTTTATTAAAATACTCAATGCTGATTCGTTATTGGAGAAGTTTTAAAATGTGTATACAATACCTCTGACGTCAGGTACGTTAACCGTTAATACTTCATTTTAAACGCCAGAAAAACATCATTTTAAACGTCAGATGCAAAACAACAATGAAATGGAATGCGTTTTTTAGCGACTCTACGTTCCAACAACACATTTAAAGAGGTTGAAGCTGCATATTTTTCTCGTTTGATGTTGCGAGATGGGCATAAAATGTAAGTTGTGAGAATTCGTTTGTATTTCGTTCAATCTGTCGACAAAATGTGTATCATGGTACATAAAACTCCATGTCAGATAAGAAATAAAATATTTCCAGCGGGTTTATATTGTTCGAGATCAAAACCTGGTGTTTGAGACTTGAAACGCATCGAAACCGTGGGCCGGCGGCACTTGGTATCGAAGGATTTCAAGTCCCGCACACCAGGTATTGATCTGGGACAATATAAACCCGCTGGAAATATTTTATTTATTATCTGACATAGAGTTTTATTTCCTAATTATGTGATCGATTTAAAATCGAGTGCGTCTATCGGTCAATTTCCAAACCGATTTTGAAAACCAAACTCGCTGACAATTGTTATTAATTTTTCAACACATTTGAGGCTATATATGACGGTCGATTTGTGTGCGGTGCAGGCCGACCACCCACTTGTTCCTGGGTAGAACCTGTAATGTATACCTCCCACTATCCGTAAGAATAGTAACTTTCTCACTTACAAGGCGAGCTCCCAGTGGGATTCGAATCCGCAGCGGTGAGAGGCGAAATGGTTTCAAACGCAGCATATTTATTATCCCGACGACGGAGGCAATTAGAAGGTGGAGAAACACAACAGCGAAAATAGTGATTATAAGACATATGATAGGTGTATGTATATGTGTTATGTGTGTGTGTTGTATCTGTGTATCCTATTGTCATCATCATGAAAAGGGACAGTGTAAATAGAAGAAATTCTCGCCAGATTATATCCTCTAACAAACTAGTCAGCATTTTAATTGCTTCCAAAGATCCCCTTATCAGTCCGTATTGACACTCGGAACCAAGACATGCTCACCTTGCGTTGATATAGTGTGGTGTGCAAGATGTATCGTCCTTGTGTGAAGAGCTGGCTCTACAAATAAGATCGGTATTACAAATAAATTCGAATCTACAAATAAGATCGGCCAATCTTATTTATCATGTTATCTTTTCGAGTATGTACATTTGTCATCCTGAAACCGGGACAATTGACAAATAGACTAATCTGACTTTTTTATTAGCTCTACTGGCCAAAGGCCGTGGTCTTTTGTCCGTCGTCCGTTAACCTTTTGATGTCAACAGTCCCAGATTATTAAAATCAATGAAAGCTCGGAAGAGACCGACAACCAGCCAGATCGGACCAGTAACACCGGAGATATTGCCATTGAATGTCAAATAATGCTATATTTTGTCTTATCAACACTCTAGCCCTCCATTTTTCATTCGACTTTACCAAACTTTACCAGCAAACGTTACCAGATTTTAAATATCAAAGAAAGCTTGGACGAGTTCGAAAATAGCCATATCTGACCAGTAACACCGGCCTTGAATTAATGAAAATAGATATAATGTATCTTGTGAACACTCTAGCTCCTCCATTTTGCATCCTATATTTACCAAACTTTGCCAGGTTGTTGATATTGATGAAAGATCGGTCACGTTCGAAAACCAGCCAGATCGGCCCAGCAACCACCGAAGTTATGGCCATTGACTTATTGAAAAGTGTTAACTTTTTGAAGTCAGCACACTAACACCTTCAGGTTTCATCCGATCTTTACCAAACTTTACCAGATTGTTGTTATAGGGCGTTCATATTGCCGTATTTCAGCAAAACGTTGCAGGAATTATCAGTACAAAGCCTAGTTGTGCATATCGTCACCTTGTTCCGGTTGAAAATTTTTGGCGGAGTTATGGCTCTTTAAAGGTTTTAATACACATAATGTGTATGGAATAGTTCTGCTGAACCCCTGGCCGGATTTCAACGAAACTTGGTAAGGATGCTCAGTAGCAAGTTTAGTTGTGCATGTCGTCACCCTGTTCCGGTTAAATAATATTTGGCAGAGTTATGGCCATTTAAAGGTTTTACTTCACAAACATTGTCCGGACTAGTTCTCCTGAACCCATCACCGGATTTCAGAAAAACGTTGCAGTGATGATCAGTACTAAGCCTAGTTGTGCATATAGTCACCGTGTTTTGGTTGAAAGACTTTTGGTGGTGTTGTGGCCCTTTCTTGAATATTTTTATATGATACTGAAATTATTTAGTATGATACTGCATACTTTAGAATGATACTGAAATTATTAAGAATGATATTGATAGTTTTTTGTATGATACTGAAATTATTTAGGTATGGTATTGAATACATTAGAATGATACTGAAATTATTTAGGATGATACTGAACTTTTTAGTATGATACTGAAATGGTTTTAGAATGATACTGAACTTATTTACAATGATACTGACATTGTTAAGTATGATAGCTGAAATTATTTAGAATGATTCTCAAAGTATTTATTATGATACTGAACATTTTAGTATGATACTAAATAAGTTAGTATGATAATGAAATTATTTAGAATGATACTGAAATTATTGAGCACGATACTGTATCATACTCTTTTAAACCTTACCATGTGTTAAGTGTGAGCCTGGCATGTTCATCCCTGTTTGGCGCAAAAACACAGTATCATATTCAAAAAATTACAGTATCATACTCAAAACTATAGTATCATTACTCACAAATATAGCATACGGACAATGACCCTGATCATACACTACAACGTAATCATACCAGTACAGGTCATTTTGAATGACACTTAGATAAAATACTATTTCACAACTCGATGTAAATATACTATAGGACATTGAATCAGGGTGACGCTAGAGATAACTTGAGACACATTTGTATATAAACAAAAGCCTCCCTGACATCATTATCAATTTCATGTTTCACGATGACAGGAATGTTATTAGGTATACAACTAAATAGAGAGGCGCAATAATACAGAGGGCGCAATCTACTGAGATCTCGAGTCACTTTTGAATTTTAAATAAAAACTAGTTTGGATTACATTTATTTTTGGTTGCAAATAATCAATGGTACAATACAATGTTAAACAATTTAGGTGGAATCAAATGAAAAGGACAACTGTAAAATGTTCAATTGCCGATAAAGTCTGCGATAAATATATCGTAATTGAAGGACCTTTACAAAACGCATGTGGAATGTTAACGTATACCATGCAAATCCCTTGGTAATTTCACAAATATGTTGGCTTACTTATGTTGCTTTCTCCGAGTCATGCTTGTCAACGGTGTTCTGATCAGACACTTTATATATACATTAACCATGCACATTGGTAGCCAGGATCGAACTGAAATTATCTGTTTCTCCTAAATCCCCTTTATATCAATATGCACTGACACACGTTCTATTAATCTTGACAAACGTTTTATATTTCAGGAACACTACTATTAATCGTCAGCTTTGCAGTAGCTTCACATGGAGCTGCCGGTATAGTTACGACAGAGCACTTTAACTACTCCCTAGCTCTTGACAGCCACGATAACGTACTTTCTCTTTTGGAAATATAATGCCACTCACGTGACATTTGAAGTGCACGTGAAGACGAGGGGATATGTCGGATTTGGTCTGTCTCCCAATGGAAACATGTATCCGGCGACGTTGTTGTCGGATGGTGTGAAAGACGGAAAAACATATTTCAAGGTCAGTATTCGTATTTGAACTCTACGCGTTAAACATTTTTTCATCACGATTCTTGGATTCTCGCTCACTATGGATTAGTTAATATTATTGAGTTACATGTTCACATACATGTAACAGGTCGCTGTCATGTATTATTTGTTATTACACAATGTTTTAATACTTTTTTTATTAAACAAAAGGAAAAACAATGTTAATCGTATTCACATAATTATATATATTATGTATATTTGCTAGTATATTCAAGAATACTTTTAATTGCTAACTACAGGATCGACACACAACTGGGCATGGTCCACCGATAGAAGACGCATCCCAGGACTGGTTCCTACTCCATGGGGGAAGAGAACGATTTTGAGAACTGTTCTCAAATTTGTACGGAAAATAGACACATGCGATGACGACGATATCGGCAGTCATAGTAAGTAGTCCGACTATTACACGTAGATGCATGTGGGCAACCTCAAATCTGGGACAAGATAAAATATACATACGCGGACGGGTTATAAGCTTGAATCCCATTATAAGATCTACTAGCCTAAGGGCTGCGAGCTTATATGAGATTGCTCATTTCTCTTATGAGACTGCTCGTTCTCAGTCGTCCGTTTTAGTTATCCGTTAGATAATTATTTTAACGCGATTTAACGGTTTCCGATATCTCCATATTGTATTAGAAGGTTAGTTCCAGGTAAGACCTGTTTCAATAATAATTTGTTCGACAATACTCCCGATCCTTTCTTATGTAAATATGTCGTATACATGTACTTTATGCTAAAAAGTCAACGAACTGTAAATTCACTTTAACAAGTTTGTAAAACCACCCAGTCTAAACCCCAGCACCTTTTTTGTCACTGCGTTCCAAGACGGTAAGCCCTGTTATCAACCCTTTTATGTTAATGACTTCATATCTTACTTCTGTTCATCGTTGTGATTGTTGTTTGTTTATGTACGTCTTTTTTGGTTGGCTGTGGTTTTTGAATGATTCGTTTCCTGTTCGACGACACTTATTTATTTATTCCTGTACATTTTAAGGACGGCACTCAGCGTTTGATATTCTCCTACCACCCCGATGATCCTGTGGATGAAGCCAGCCCTTACATACCACGGGTGGGAGACAGGAGGGGCACTAAGAGTGTATCATTATTGAACCAAAATCAGCCACCAGAGACTGTCGGCGTAGGAGATGTCAGAGTGTACGATTTCCAGGCGAACAATGTAAGTTTACTTTGTGAGTGCTATCGGACGAGTAGTCCTTATTTCTGTTTAAATGCGTTTGATTTCCCACTTTATTTTCAGATAATACATCATGTAATAGCACAGGAATGAGAAACCGATAGGTTCCATATGAGAATATATTTTTTGTGTCAAACGTCATCTGGGGAGTGTAGATAATATCTGATTTTCCCAAATAATATATTTATTATTTGTATTTGTGTTTGTTTCTCCCGAGTTCCTCTTTGCAGGCATTATTTGTAAGAGATTTTTACTTTTATTCGCTGTTAAGAGACATTCTTTGGCCTTTATCGACAGTCGTCCGGTGACCTGAGAAAGCATTACATGTTCGCGCCTTAATTCCATTAAGCGATAGGAAAGCTTATATTAGCTGGATATTATAACGGATATTTCCGTTTTCGACAATAAAACATGTTTAAAAACATTTTTTGTTGCAAAAATATGACGATAACCTGTTGAAAATTACCTATTAAAATGTTTTAATTTTACAATAAGCGAAATTAAGGTTTTATTTCATACTCCAGCCCCCAACCACCGTTTTCGCTTCAAGAAGGGGTTAGGTGGGGTATGAAAGTTAATACTCGGACCACGTGATGTGATGTAACTGTGTATAAAGGAGAATATTGTTAGCTCACCTGAGCCGAAGGCTCAAAGGTGAGCTATTGGGATCACTCTTCGTCCGTCGTCCGTCGTCCGTCGTCATCCGTCGTCGTCCGTCGTTAACTTTTGCTTCAAATAACTTCTTCTCAGAAACCTCTTGGCTAATTTTGACCAAACTTCACATGGATGATCCTTAGATAAATGCTTTTTAGATTTGTTAAAATTAGGTCAGCGCAACATCCAAGATGGACGCCATTACCATATATGGTTGAAACCTTAAAAAATATTCTCCTCAAGAACTGCTGGATAGATTTCAACAGTTTTTCTTTTAAAATGATCGCTATCCAGGGGTCCAAAGTTTGTATATTGAGATTTTGCATGTTTTTCATATAGACATATAGGAAAAAACTTTAAAAAATCTTCTTCTCTGAAACCACAAGGCACAGAGGTCTCATGTATTACATGGTAGCATCAGCGTATGGTCCTCTACTAAGTTTGTTCAAATGGTGACCCTGGGGTGGTGAAATTTGTCCCCGCCCCGGGGGCCACAGTTTTACATAGACTTTATATAGGATTTTCTTTTTAAAAATCTTCTTCTCAGAAATTGCAAGAGCCAGAAGTTTGATATTTTTGCATTTACTATAAGCTTATGGTCCTTTACCAAGTTTTGTTCATATGGTGACCCAGGAATGTAGTAGACATTTTTAATCAAAGTATATTTTGTTACACGAAATTCATAAATGTTGAAGTTTTGTCTGAAAAAGCCAAGCCTTTTAGGTATTGTGTTTAATGTTAAGAGACTGCAATGTTTAAAACCTAAGTTTGCTCACCTGCTTGAGCCAAATTCACATTCCGTCGATAATGAAACTTTAAAGTAACCATGTGTATGTTCGGTGCTGTTTAAACCTTCTTTCAGAAAGGACAGGCTAATGTCGCCCTGTACCATTCGATTAGCAGTAGCGTATTAAAATTACAATATATAGCGGAAATACATATTATGCATTTCGTTTTCTTTTCAGTATATATATTAAATTACTGTAGACCTAGCATCAAAAGCATCATAAACATATTGCTTGAGTATAGGGGTAATCTCTGCATTAAATAAGTTACAATATAGTCTTAGAAGGGAGCACATATCACTACTATCTACGGTAGTAAACTGAGACAATATGTTATAGTCTTATTCTTAGGGTTTTACACATATTACAATCTATTAACAAGAGCTGTCGGAGAACAGCGCAGCTCGACTATTCGATTTTTCAGAGAATAATAAATTTATAGCTAGTATATACCATCAGAAAACCAGGCTACAACAATGTGGGGTGGGTGTTGGGAGCATAACAGTAACTATGTGTAAGAACTGACCAAAACTACACAGAAATATGTAAAAAAAAAAAAAAAAAAAAATTGAGTGGGGTTGTGGGGTGGGGGTGGGAGAGAGGCGGGGTGTGGATGGTGGGGGAGTGGGGGGTGGTGAGGGCAACATATATGTGTAAGAAGCTATGTAATAATTCACCGAAACAACACAAAAATATGAAGAAAAAAATAATCAAAACAAAAAACCGAGTATAGGATAGAGGCGGGGGGTTGGGACGGCAACACAGAATTGACTAAAACAACACAGAAATATGTAAAAAAAAAGAAAAGTTTCAAGTGGGGGTGGTGGTGGGGGTGTGCGGGCGGAGAGAGGCGGGGGTGGGTTGGGGGCGGGGGCAACATATATGTGTAAGAATTGACTAAAACAACAAAGAAATATTGTAAAACAAAAGAAAAATGTTTCAAGTGTGTGTGTGTCGGGGGGGGGGGGGGGGGGGGGGGGGGGGGGGGGGGGGGGGGGGGGGACTGTTGCAACATATATGTGTAAGAATCGACAAAACAACACAGAAATATGAAAAAAAACAAAAAATAGATTTTCAAGTGGGGGTGGAGGGGGAGGGTAGCGGGAGTGAGAGGCGGGGAGTGGGGGGGGGGGGGGGGGGGGGGGGGGGCAACATATATGTATAAGAACTGACATAAGCAACACAGAAATATGTAAAAAAATAAAAAAAAGAGGGGGGGGGGGGGGGGGGGGGACTGTTGCAACATATGTGTAAGAATCGACAAAAACAACACAGAAATATGAAAAAAACAAAAAATAGATTTTCAAGTGGGGGGTGGAGGGGGAGGGGTAGGCGGAGTGAGAGGCGGGAGTG